>CM034544.1:56208376-56353376 GCA_020002185.1 Paraescarpia echinospica | reverse complement strand
GTGTTTGTGTGTGTGAGTGTGTGTTTGTGTTTGTGTGTTTGTGTGTTTTTGTGTGTATGTGTGTGTTGTGTGCGTATGTGTGTATGTGTGTGAATGGTGTGTATGTGGTGTGGTGTGTGTGTGCGTGTGCGTGTGTGCACGTGTGCGTGTGTGCGTTTTTGCGTGTTTGCGTGTTTGCGTCATTGCGTATGTGTGCGTGAGTGTGCGAGAGTGTGTGATTGTATGTATTTGTGTGTTTGTGTGTGTGTGTGTGTGTGTGTGTGTGTGTGTGTGTGTGTGTGTGTGTGTGTGTGTGTGTGTGTGTGTGTGTGTGTTTGGTGTGCATAGGTTATGTGTATGTGTGTGTGTGCGCGGCTGTGTGTGTGTGTGTGTGTGTGTGTGTGTGTGTGTGTGTGTGTGTGTGTGTGTGTGTGTGTGGTATATGAGTGTGTTTGTGTATGGTGTGCGGGCGTGTGTGTATGTGTGTGTGTGTGTTTGTACGTGTGTGTGTATGTGTGTGTTTGTATGTGTGTGTGTAGGTGTGTGTGTATGAGTATGTGTGTGTTGTGTGCGTGCGTGCGAGTGTGTGTGTATGAGTGTGTGTTTGAGTGTGTGTATGAGGGTGTGTGTGAGAGTTTATGAGTGTGAGTGTGTGTGTTTGAGTGTGTGTGTGTGTATGTGTGGGTGTGTGTGTGAGTGTGTGTGAGTGTGTGTATGAGTGTGTGTGAGTATGAGAGTGTGTGTGTGAGTGTGTATGTACATGTGTGTGTTTGGTGTGCGTGCGTGTTTGTGTGTATATGAGTGTGTATGAGTGTGTGTGTGTGTGAGTATGTGTGTTTGTGTGTTTGTGTGTGTTTGAGTGTGTGTGTATAAATGTGTGTGTGGTGTGTGCGTGCGTGTGTGTGGGTGTGTGTGGGTGTATGAGTGTGTGGGTGTGTGTGGGTGTATGAGTGTGTGTGTGTGTATGATTATGTGTGTGTATGAGTGTGTGTGTTTGTATGGTGTGTGCGTACGTGTGTGTGTGAGTACGTGTGTGTGCGTGTGTGTGTATGAGTGTGTGTGTGTGTTTGTGTGTGTGTGTGTGTGTGGTGTTTGTGTGTGTGTGTGTGTGTGTGTTTGGTGTATGTGAGTGTGTGTGTGTGTGTGTGTGTGTGTGTGTGTGTGTGTGTGTGTGTGTGTGTGTGTGTGTGTGTGTGTGGTTTGTGCGTGTGTGTGTGTGTATGTGTGGTTTGTGCGTGCGTGTGTGTGTGTGTGCGTGTGTGTGGTTTGTGCGTGTGTGTATGTGTGGTTTTTGTGTGTGTGTGGTTTGTGCGTGTGTGTGTGTGTGTGTGTGTGTGTGTGTGTGTGGTTTTTGCGTGTGTGCGTGTGTGTGTGTTCAATACATTGTTAGATCTGTACGACGTCTATTAGACCAGAACGTGGACAAAATACAAGCCAAAAAGGCGTCTCTTGTATAGACAGGAACGGTAAATAAATTTTTCTTCTGACATATATGTGTTTTGTTATGTAATAATCCTCATACACTACATTTGTGTGGCAGCATTATCTGGATCTGATACGTTTTGGTAAATTTAAGCGTGATCAATGCATGTTTTTCCTTTAAATTGTACGCCTGGCATCAGCTGCTTTGCAAACATCATATACAAATTGTCCGTCGTTAAATTTAACATTACTTTCTTACGTAGGTCGTTCACTTAATTGAATTGATCGAAATGCAGAAACATACTCCATATTCTTCGTGTATACACTTATTTATGTTGCCGATGTTGTACTAATTGGTTCGTTATTAAATGCGCTGAAGTTTACCAATGACATGAATCGTTTGGGTAAAACTGAAAATCTAACAGTTTTCTATATCTGTTAGACAAAAAATCAAAGCGAACCATTGTTGGCCACGGACTAATGCAATGTTACAGATATCGACGATTGTGCCAGCAACCCATGTCCATGTAGAAGATTACGCTCGTTCCTGCGTTCCGGATCTCTAAGGAGATGATTGAGAAACATGTACGACCGTTATGCTTTTCGTTTGTATATGCATGTACTATGCGTCGCAATTGCGGCATCAGTGGATCCTGGCTTGATGTAATTTGTAAATATATTGTTTATATAAATGTATTTATTTTATATGGCTATATTATTTTTATTGATGTATTGCTTTTACAAAGAAATACTGGATGTTTGTCTGAAATTAAATTATTATTATTATTATCATTAGTGTTATTATAATATTATTATATACAATATATATAATCCTTCTAGTTTTGCATGCCACGTGTCGAAATTAATGGCCGCCGCTGCAGCATATGTTGGAGACAAAGTACCGGAATATTGTGCTTAATTTAACTGACCGAAATGACCGACTATATATAAGCAACATCCGTCACGTTGTGTTTGCAGGAGGCAAGCTCACCGACAGCGGCACCCACCTCTCCGTGTACAGACGCTAAAGAAGGCTAGAGATGATTCCTGTCCTCTGACACAAACAAGGCGATGTGTGTCCCCAACAGCGCCTTCGGCCGGAAAGAGACAATTCGCTTCAGGCACCGACTTCTACGAAGTGAACTCTGTCTGTGCAGACGTTTTATAAATATTTATCAAAGCAATCGTTCAAAATTACAAGGGACAACGTAGCAAAATATATCTTTCTTCAACATTTTGACACCCAACAAAATCGTTTGTTTTATAGCTTTGTCTTATTCTGTATTAATCGTGCTGCAGTATGCCTAAGTGAATAAAACGTGAACAAAGTCAAGTTACGACATCGATATTATTGTATCTTTCCATGTGTATTGAATGTTTCCATTTCTCCGTGCCTTCCACAGTTGCATGGCTCGTCAGTCACGTAATTTCCCTAGTAACTCGCGGGTTACGTATGCATCAACAACAAAGCTGATCTTTGTATAGAGATTGAAGTTTTCACTGCGTATCGCAGCAGTTCATCAAGCCTTTAACCACAAACATTATTATTATTATTATTATTACTCATATTAGTTAGTCACACGACCTGCGCGTACGGTGTACTGCATTATTTTCAAACACTAATTGAATACTAAACGTATAAATGCATTTGAAAACAAGTGTTATAGAAAGATATTACGAGTTTCGCGGACTGAACGTAGAACTAACGAATCCATCGCAGATGAGCTTGGTGTTATATCCGGGACTTTATTGAACTTTGTAAAGAAACAGAAACTAAGTTATTTCGGCCATGTGAAACGTCATCAGTCTTTAGAGAGACTAATAATGGAAGGAAAAATGGAAGGCAGCAGAAGCAGAGGAACACCTAAGAAACAATGGGGGATGAACATAAAGGAATGGATGGGAGCAGTCGTCTGGCAAGTGGGGAGACTGGCAAATGAAAGAGCTGTCTATAAACAATCCATCAAGGCTGCAACGTCCGGAAATGGATAAGCAAACTCAAGAAGAAGAAGAGACATAGTTCTATGTGTTGCATTTATTTTATCAATAGATTATATGTAAATATACAACAATTTAGGTATTGTTTAACTATAACAACAACTGAGTTAAATCAAACGGTAATATACGTACATACGTAACCCTCGAGTTACTACGCGAATGTCCTCTCGATACCGCTTGGAACCAGTACTGACAGTAACTGGCCGAGAGCAGTAGCGCCACATAGTGGGTCATGACTGTACTACGACTTCGCGCCAATAACGCTGTAGCGAAAAATCCTGCCGCTATAAAATACTGCTGCACTGACCCTTAATGCGCATGCCTGGAAGTAGAAGTTCGCTGTGTAGGGAAATATTCTACCCCGAATTTGCAGGCCTCGTTATATTTCAGACTCGAATGGACAGAAATGAGAATTTAACCGCTGATTCACCAAGGTTGGGCCACATTCATTTTTATTTGCATAATGGATGTTGCCACACATCTGTCCAGGGTAAAAATAAAATAAATGGTGTTCAATAAGGTGCCAAGAAGTTTCGTCTAGAAGGTGTGTATGTTAATCGGTTCCTATTCGTGTGACAAGCAAGCGTACGTAGCAACAGCTGCTCTAAATAATTACGTACTAATAATCCGAAGCTCTTTAACTAATATTTCACCTTACAACAG
The DNA here is from genome assembly GCA_020002185.1 of Paraescarpia echinospica. Lineage (NCBI taxonomy): Eukaryota > Metazoa > Annelida > Polychaeta > Sabellida > Siboglinidae > Paraescarpia > Paraescarpia echinospica. The sequence continues at coordinate 56,349,314 of CM034544.1, read as the reverse complement.
TTATTAAAATATATGTGGAGAACTTAACAAAGTAAAACATGGTTTGCTATAAATAGTAGGTTATCACTGAATGTGTCAAAGACTAACTGTATGTTGCTAAGATCTACTAGGTTTCTGGGAGTTGTAATAGATGACAAGTTAACATGGAAGGAAAACATTGCTACAGATAAGTCCAATGTATGTGAAAAATCAGTAATGCACGATACCATAATCACAGTGGTGAACTTTCTTGTATAAATGGAATGTATTTTATCCTTGACAGATGTGTGACAGCATCCGTTAGGCAAATAAAAATTAATGTCGTCCACCCCTGGTGAATCAGCGATTAGTTTAATTTATGTCCATTATAGTCTGAAATATAACGAGGCCTGCAAATTCGAGGTAGTTCTACTTCCGGACATGCGCATTAAGGGTCGGTGCGGCAGTTTTTTACAGTGCCAGGATTTTTCGCTACAATGCATTTGAAGTCCTAACCGCGTGAGCGGTAGGAATTCCCTGATATAGTCACCTAACTACGGCCAGCAAGTACTGGTAGCGGGTGGCGATATGACTGCTTATATTAAGAGTCCATGTTGTTTTGACCTTTTGAGATGATCCTTAAAAGGAGGTAGTCTGCTCCTAGTTTTTCTTTAAATAATTAATAATTTATAATGTTCTGAAGACTACATTAATTATGTTGGATGTGTACTGCCCGCCAAATTGTGCTTAGGTAGCCCTAACAACGGTCGCAATATGAAGGTACGACCGCGGGTACGTAGTCAAATATTAAACAAAACATATAATTTCAAAACAAGCTATACTTGCAATACGGCCGAATCGGGCTGAGTTAACTGCTATACCCTTTGATATTCATTCCCACTTTCAACACAGCAAACTTCCTGTCCTGTTACAAATTACTACGCCCGCTAATTCCGGGTAGACGAAGAGACTACGTCCCTTTAATTCGTCTTTTGAAAAGCACGTTAATTTCTATTTTGAGATCACGCGTTATATTTTTAGAAAACCGTTAATGTTTATTATGAGATAACACATTGATTGTTAATTTGACATGTTGCATAATTTTTTTTTTTATTATTAACCCTTTATTTTATGTTCCCTTTCCTCCCTGGGTGAGTCGGTCCCATCGCTCGCACACGTTGCAAGTATTCGGTGCTGCGCAATCACTCACTTTAGGATCCTTCTCTTTATCTTAACATGGTGCCACTTTTAGCAGAATCACTCACTTTGGGATCCTTCTCGTTATCTTAACATGGTGCCACTTTTAGCAGAATCACCCACTGGGATCCTTCTCGTTATCTTAACATGGTGCCACTTTTATCAGAATCACTCGCTTTGGGATCCTTCTCGTTATCTTAACATGGTGCCACTTTTAGCAGAATCACTCACTTTGGGACCCTTCTCGTTATTTTAACATGGTGCCACTTTTAGCAGAATCACTCACTTTGGGACCCTTCTCGTTATCTTAACATGGTGCCACTTTTAGCAGAATCACTCACTTTGGGACCCTTCTCGTTATTTTAACATGGTGCCACTTTTAGCAGAATCACTCACTTTGGGACCTTAACATGGTGCCACTTTTAGCAGAATCACTCACTTTGGGACCCTTCTCGTTATTTTAACATGGTGCCACTTTTAGCAGAATCACTCACTTTGGGACCCTTCTCGTTATCTTAATATGGTGCCACTTTTAACAGAATCTGTATCGAATGGTTTCAGATTATGAATGGAATTATGCGCTTTATGCAGCGTTGCAATGAGGTCATAAATGCAATAATACTAGGTTGAAAATGCTTTCTCGTGTAGCTTTTCAAGGAAGCGGTTCACATACGTCTACAAATTAGTATGTCTAAAAGTAGCAGTTGCATATTGTCGCAGTTCAAATTTGATGCCACTTTTGTAATCTCTTTCGAAACCAATATCAAGATGAGTTGGATGAGAAACTACTCAACCAAGTTTCATTTACAAAGCATGTGTTACATGTGATAGAGAATGTGTGGAGCTCTTCTGTTTTAATCAAAGAAAATTGTTCTCATAGCTCTCTGTTTTATGTACTCAGTAAATATTGCTTTAACTGAATTTTACACATTGTAGTACGAATAAATAAATAAATACTTATTCGTACTACAATAAATAAATACTTATTACTAGACGATTCGAATGACACGATTACGCGTCGTCGTTGGCCAAGAGGCAGTGATATCAACATAAAATGATTACGATGTGTATTTACCGTCATAATGTTGTTTGTTGTAATACCAACCACGTGTAACTGTTGTTACCGTTGATATCTATACTGGTTGTGATACCAACCCGTGTAACTGTTGTTACCGTTGATATCTATACTGGTTGTGATACCAACCACATGTAACTGTTGTTACCGTTGATATCTATGCTGGTTGTGATACCAACCACATGTAACTGTTGTTACCGTTGATATCTATACTGGTTGTGATACCAACCTCATGTAACTGTTGTTACCGTTGATATATATACTGGTTGTGATACCAACTACATGTAACGGTTGTTACCGTTGATATATATACTGGTTGTGATACCAACTACATGTAACTGTTGTTACCGTTGATATCTATACTGGTTGTAATACCAACCACATGTAACTGTTGTTACGTTGATATCTATACTGGTTGTGATACCAACCTCATGTAACTGTTGTTACCGTTGATATCTATACTGGTTGTGATACCAACTACATGTAACTGTTGTTACCGTTGATATCTATACTGGTTGTGATACCAACCTCATGTAACTGTTGTTAGCGTTGATATCTATACTGGTTGTAATACCAACCACATGTAACTGTTGTTACCGTTGATATCTATACTGGTTGTAATACCAACCACATGTAACTGTTGTTACCGTTGATATATATACTGGTTGTGATACCAACCTCATGTAACTGTTGTTACCGTTGATATCTATACTGGTTGTGATACCAACCACATGTAACTGTTGTTACCGTTGATATCTATTCTGGTTGTGATACCAACTACATGTAACTGTTGTTACCGTTGATATCTATACTGGTTGTGATACCAACCTCATGTAACTGTTGTTACCGTTGATATCTATACTGGTTGTAATACCAACCACATGTAACTGTTGTTACCGTTGATATCTATGCTGGTTGTGATACCAACTACATGTAACTGTTGTTACCGTTGATATCTATACTGGTTGTGATACCAACCTCATGTAACTGTTGTTACCGTTGATATCTATACTGGTTGTGATACCAACCACATGAAACTGTTGTTACCGTTGATATCTATACTGGTTGTGATACCAACCTCATGTAACTGTTGTTACCGTTGATATCTATACTGGTTGTGATACCAACTTCATATAACTGTTGTTACCGTTGATATCTATACTGGTTGTAATACCAACCACATGTAACTGTTGTTACCGTTGATATCTATACTGGTTGTAATACCAACCACATGTAACTGTTGTTACCGTTGATATCTATGCTGGTTGTGATACCAACTACATGTAACTGTTGTTACCGTTGATATCTATACTGGTTGTGATACCAACCTCATGTAACTGTTGTTACCGTGGATATCTATACTGGTTGTGATACCAACCACATGTAACTGTTGTTACCGTTGATATCTATACTGTTTGTGATACCAACCTCATGTAACTGTTGTTACCGTTGATATCTATACTGGTTGTGATACCAACTACATGTAACTGTTGTTACCGTTGATATCTATACTGGTTGTGATACCAACCTCATGTAACTGTTGTTACCGTTGATATTTATACTGGTTGTGATACCAACCACATGTAACTGTTGTTACCGTTGATATATATACTGGTTGTGATACAAACCACATGTAACTGTTGTTACCGTTGATATCTATACTGGTTGTGATACCAACCTCATGTAACTGTTGTTACCGATGAAATATATACTGGTTGTGATACCAACCACATGTAACTGTTGTTACCGTTGATATATATACTGGTTGTGATACCAACCACATGTAACTGTTGTTACCGTTGATATCTATACTGGTTGTGATACCAACCACATGTAACTGTTGTTACATTTGATATATATACTGGTTGTGATACCAACCACATGTAACTGTTGTTACCGTTGATATCTATACTGATTGTAATACCAACCACATGTAACTGTTTTTACCGTTGATATATATACTGGTTGTGATACCAGCCACATGTAACTGTTGTTACCGTTGATATATATACTGGTTGTGATACCAACCACATGTAACTGTTGTTACCGTTGATATATATACTGGTTGTAATACCAACCTCATGTAACTGTTGTTACCGTTGATATATATACTGGTTGTAATACCAACCACATGTAACTGTTGTTACCGTTTAAATATATATACTGGTTGTAATACCAACCACATGTAACTGTTGTTACCGTTGATATATATACTGGTTGTGATACCAACCACATGTAACTGTTGTTTCCGTTGATATATATACTGGTTGTGATACCAACCACATGTAACTGTTGTTACCGTTGATATCTATACTGGTTGTGATACCAACCACATGTAACTGTTGTTACCGTTGATATCTATACTGGTTGTGATACCAACCACATGTAACTGTTGTTACCGTTGATATATATACTGGTTGTGATACCAACTACATGTAACTGTTGTTACCGTTGATATCTATACTGGTTGTGATACCAACTACATGTAACTGTTGTTACCGTTGATATCTATACTGGTTGTGATACCAACCACATGTAACTGTTGTTACCGTTGATATATATACTGGTTGTGATACCAACTACATGTAACTGTTGTTACCGTTGATATCTATACTGGTTGTTATACCAACCTCATGTAACTGTTGTTACCGTTGATATATATACTGGTTGTGATACCAACTACATGTAACTGTTGTTACCGTTGATATATATACTGGTTGTAATACCAACCACATGTAACTGTTGTTACCATTGATATATATATACTGGTTGTGATACCAACCTCATGTAACTGTTGTTACCGTTGATATCTATACTGGTTGTGATACCAACCTAATGTAACTGTTGTTACTGTTGATATCTATACTGGTTGTGATACCAACCACATGTAACTGTTGTTACCGTTGATATCTATATTGGTTGTGATACCAACTACATGTAACTGTTATTACCGTTGATATCTATACTGGTTGTGATACCAACCACAGGTAACTGTTGTTACCGTTGATATCTATACTGGTTGTAATACCAACCACATGTAACTGTTGTTACCGTTGATATATATACTGGTTGTGATACCAACCACATGTAACTGTTGTTACCGTTGATATCTATACTGGTTGTGATACCAACCACATGTAACTGTTGTTACCGTTGATATCTATACTGGTTGTGATACCAACCACATGTAACTGTTGTTACCGTTGATATCTATACTGGTTGTGATACCAACTTCATGTAACTGTTGTTACCGTTGATATCTATACTGGTTGTGATACCAACCACGTGAAACTGTTGTTACCGTTGATATCTATACTGGTTGTGATACCAAACACGTGTAACTGTTGTTACCGTTGATATCTATACTGGTTGTGATACCAACCACATGTAACTGTTGTTACCGTTGATATCTATGCTGGTTGTGATACCAACCACATGTAACTGTTGTTACCGTTGATATCTATACTGGTTGTGATACCAACCACATGTAACTTTTGTTACCGTTGATATCTATATTGGTTGTGATACCAACTACATGTAACTGTTGTTACCGTTGATATCTATACTGGTTGTGATACCAACCACATGTAACTGTTGTTACCGTTGATATCTATACTGGTTGTGATACCAACCATATGTAACTGTTGTTACCGTTGATATCTATACTGGTTGTGATACCAACCACATGTAACTGTTGTTACCGTTGATATCTATACTGGTTTTGATACCAACCACATGTAACTGTTGTTACCGTTGATATATATACTGGTTGTGATACCAACCTCATGTAACTGTTGTTACCGTTGATATATATACTGGTTGTGATACCAACCACATGTAACTGTTGTTACCGTTGATATATATACTGGTTGTAATACCAACCACATGTAATTGTTGTTACCGTTGATATCTATACTGGTTGTGATACCAACCACATGTAACAATTTTTACCGTTGATATCTATACTGGTTGTGATACCAACCACATGCAACTGTTGTTACCGTTGATATCTATACTGGTTGTAATACCAACCACATGTAACTGTTGTTACCGTTGATATATATGCTGGTTGTGATACCAACCACATGTAACTGTTGTTACCTTTGATATCTATACTGGTTGTGATACCAACCACATGTAACTGTTGTTACATTTGATATATATACTGGTTGTGATACCAACCACATGTAACTGTTGTTACCGTTGATATCTATACTGATTGTAATACCAACCACATGTAACTGTTTTTACCGTTGATATCTATACTGGTTGTGATACCAGCCACATGTAACTGTTGTTACCGTTGATATATATACTGGTTGTGATACCAACCACATGTAACTGTTGTTTCCGTTGATATATATACTGGTTGTAATACCAACCTCATGTAACTGTTGTTACCGTTGATATATATACTGGTTGTAATACCAACCACATGTAACTGTTGTTACCGTTTAAATATATATACTGGTTGTAATACCAACCACATGTAACTGTTGTTACCGTTGATATATATACTGGTTGTGATACCAACCACATGTAACTGTTGTTACCGTTGATATCTATACTGGTTGTGATACCAACCACATGTAACTGTTGTTACATTTGATATATATACTGGTTGTGATACCAACCACATGTAACTGTTGTTACCGTTGATATCTATACTGATTGTAATACCAACCACATGTAACTGTTTTTACCGTTGATATCTATACTGGTTGTGATACCAGCCACATGTAACTGTTGTTACCGTTGATATATATACTGGTTGTGATACCAACCACATGTAACTGTTGTTTCCGTTGATATATATACTGGTTGTAATACCAACCTCATGTAACTGTTGTTACCGTTGATATATATACTGGTTGTAATACCAACCACATGTAACTGTTGTTACCGTTTAAATATATATACTGGTTGTAATACCAACCACATGTAACTGTTGTTACCGTTGATATCTATACTGGTTGTGATACCAACCACATGTAACTGTTGTTACCGTTGATATATATACTGGTTGTGATACCAACTACATGTAACTGTTGTTACCGTTGATATCTAAACTGGTTGTGATACCAACTACATGTAACTGTTGTTACCGTTGATATATATACTGGTTGTGATACCAACCACATGTAACTCTTGTTACCGTTGATATATATATACTGGTTGTGATACCAACTACATGTAACTGTTGTTACCGTTGATATCTATACTGGTTGTTATACCAACCTCATGTAACTGTTGTTACCGTTGATATCTATACTGGCTGTGATACCAACCACATGTAACTGTTGTTACCGTTGATATATATACTGGTTGTGATTCCAACTACATGTAACTTTTGTTACCGTTGATATCTATACTGGTTGTAATACCAACCACATGTAACTGTTGTTACCGTTGATATATATACTGGTTGTGATAACAACCTCATGTAACTGTTGTTACCGTTGATATCTATACTGGTTGTGATACCAACCACATGTAACTGTTGTTACCGTTGATATCTATACTGGTTGTGATACCAACCACATGTAACTGTTGTTACCGTTGATATCTATACTGGTTGTGATACCAACCACATGTAACTGTTGTTACCGTTGATATCTATATTGGTTGTGATACCAACTACATGTAACTGTTGTTACCGTTGATATCTATACTGGTTGTGATACCAACCACATGTAACTGTTGTTACCATTGATATCTATACTGGTTGTGATACCAACCACATGTAACTGTTGTTACCGTTGATATATATACTGGTTGTGATACCAACTACATGTAACTGTTGTTACCGTTGATATATATACTGGTTGTAATACCAACCACATGTAACTGTTGTTACCGTTGATATCTATACTGGTTGTGATACCAACCACATGTAACTGTTGTTACCGTTGATATATATACTGGTTGTGATACCAGCCTCATGTAACTTTTGTTACCGTTGATATATATACTGGTTGTGATACCAACCACATGTAACTTTTGTTACCGTTGATATATATACTGGTTGTGATACCAACCACATGTAACTGTTGTTACCGTTGATATCTATACTGGTTGTGATACCAACCACATGTAACTGTTGTTACATTTGATATATATACTGGTTGTGATACCAACCACATGTAACTGTTGTTACCGTTGATATCTATACTGGTTGTAATACCAACCACATGTAACTGTTTTTACCGTTGATATATATACTGGTTGTGATACCAGCCACATGTAACTGTTGTTACCGTTGATATATATACTGGTTGTGATACCAACCACATGTAACTGTTGTTACCGTTGATATATATACTGGTTGTAATACCAACCTCATGTAACTGTTGTTACCGTTGATATATATACTGGTTGTAATACCAACCACATGTAACTGTTGTTACCGTTTAAATATATATACTGGTTGTAATACCAACCACATGTAACTGTTGTTACCGTTGATATATATACTGGTTGTGATACCAACCACATGTAACTGTTGTTACCGTTGATATATATACTGGTTGTGATACCAACCACATGTAACTGTTGTTACCGTTGATATCTATACTGGTTGTGATACCAACCACATGTAACTGTTGTTACCGTTGATATCTATACTGGTTGTGATACCAACCACATGTAACTGTTGTTACCGTTGATATATATACTGGTTGTGATACCAACTACATGTAACTGTTGTTACCGTTGATATCTATACTGGTTGTGATACCAACTACATGTAACTGTTGTTACCGTTGATATCTATACTGGTTGTGATACCAACCACATGTAACTGTTGTTACCGTTGATATATATACTGGTTGTGATACCAACTACATGTAACTGTTGTTACCGCTGATATCTATACTGGTTGTTATACCAACCTCATGTAACTGTTGTTACCGTTGATATCTATACTGGTTGTGATACCAACTACATGTAACTGTTGTTACCGTTGATATATATACTGGTTGTAATACCAACCACATGTAACTGTTGTTACCGTTGATATATATATACTGGTTGTGATACCAACCTCATGTAACTGTTGTTACCGTTGATATCTATACTGGTTGTGATACCAACCTAATGTAACTGAAGTTACCGTTGATATCTATACTGGTTGTGATACCAACCACATGTAACTGTTGTTACCGTTGATATATATACTGGTTGTGATTCCAACTACATGTAACTTTTGTTACCGTTGATATCTATACTGGTTGTAATACCAACCACATGTAACTGTTGTTACCGTTGATATATATACTGGTTGTGATAACAACCTCATGTAACTGTTGTTACCGTTGATATCTATACTGGTTGTGATACCAACCACATGTAACTGTTGTTACCGTTGATATATATACTGGTTGTGATACCAACCACATGTAACTGTTGTTACCGTTGATATCTATACTGGTTGTGATACCAACCACATGTAACTTTTGTTACCGTTGATATCTATACTGGTTGTGATACCAACTACATGTAACTGTTGTTACCGTTGATATCTATACTGGTTGTGATACCAACCACATGTAACTGTTGTTACCGTTGATATCTATACTGGTTGTAATACCAACCACATGTAACTTTTGTTACCGTTGATATATATACTGGTTGTAATACCAACCTCATGTAACTGTTGTTACCGTTGATATCTAAACTGGTTGTAATACCAACCACATGTAACTGTTGTTACCGTTGATATCTATACTGGTTGTAATACCAACCACATGTAACTGTTGTTACCGTTGATATCTATACTGGTTGTAATACCAACCACATGTAACTGTTGTTACCGTTGATATCTATACTGGTTGTAATACCAACCACATGTAACTGTTGTTACCGTTGATATATATACTGGTTGTGATACCAACTACATGTAACTGTTGTTACCGTTGATATATATACTGGTTGTAATACCAACCACATGTAACTGTTGTTACCGTTGATATATATACTGGTTGTGATACCAACCACATGTAACTGTTGTTACCGTTGATATCTATACTGGTTGTGATACCAGCCTCATGTAACTTTTGTTACCGTTGATATATATACTGGTTGTGATACCAACCACATGTAACTTTTGTTACCGTTGATATCTATACTGGTTGTGATACCAACTACATGTAACTGTTGTTACCGTTGATATCTATACTGGTTGTGATACCAACCACATGTAACTGTTGTTACCGTTGATATCTATACTGGTTGTGATACCAACTACATGTAACTGTTGTTACCGTTGATATATATACTGGTTGTAATACCAACCACATGTAACTGTTGTTACCGTTGATATCTATACTGGTTGTGATACCAACCACATGTAACTGTTGTTACCGTTGATATATATACTGGTTGTGATACCAGCCTCATGTAACTTTTGTTACCGTTGATATATATACTGGTTGTGATACCAACCACATGTAACTTTTGTTACCGTTGATATATATACTGGTTGTGATACCAACCACATGTAACTGTTGTTACCGTTGATATCTATACTGGTTGTGATACCAACCACATGTAACTGTTGTTACATTTGATATATATACTGGTTGTGATACCAACCACATGTAACTGTTGTTACCGTTGATATCTATACTGGTTGTAATACCAACCACATGTAACTGTTTTTACCGTTGATATATATACTGGTTGTGATACCAGCCACATGTAACTGTTGTTACCGTTGATATATATACTGGTTGTGATACCAACCACATGTAACTGTTGTTACCGTTGATATATATACTGGTTGTAATACCAACCTCATGTAACTGTTGTTACCGTTGATATATATACTGGTTGTAATACCAACCACATGTAACTGTTGTTACCGTTTAAATATATATACTGGTTGTAATACCAACCACATGTAACTGTTGTTACCGTTGATATATATACTGGTTGTGATACCAACCACATGTAACTGTTGTTACCGTTGATATATATACTGGTTGTGATACCAACCACATGTAACTGTTTTTACCGTTGATATCTATACTGGTTGTGATACCAACCACATGTAACTGTTGTTACCGTTGATATCTATACTGGTTGTGATACCATGTAACTGTTGGTTACCGTTGATATATATACCGGCCAGATACCAACTACATGCAACTGTTGTTACCGTTGACATTCATACCGGTTGCGATACCAACTACACGTAACCGTTGTTACCGTTGATATCTATACTGGCCAGATAATCAACCACACGTAACTGCTGTTACCGCTGACATATACCGGTTGTGATACCAACTACATGTAACTGTTGCTACCGCTGATAAGTACATACCGGCTGTAATACCAACCACATGTAACCGTTGTTACCACGATATATATATACTGGCTAGTGTGATAATTTCAAACTTCTGGCGTAATCGTTACCGTTGATATTCATACTGGTTGTGATACCAACCTAATGTAACTGTTGTTACCGTTGATATCTATACTGGTTGTGATACCAACCACATGTAACTGTTGTTACCGTTGATATCTATACTGGTTGTGATACCAACTACATGTAACTGTTATTACCGTTGATATCTATACTGGTTGTGATACCAACCACAGGTAACTGTTGTTACCGTTGATATCTATACTGGTTGTAATACCAACCACATGTAACTGTTGTTACCGTTGATATATATACTGGTTGTGATACCAACCACATGTAACTGTTGTTACAGTTGATATCTATACTGGTTGTGATACCAACCACATGTAACTGTTGTTACCGTTGATATCTATACTGGTTGTGATACCAACCACATGTAACTGTTGTTACCGTTGATATCTATACTGGTTGTGATACCAACCTCATGTAACTGTTGTTACCGTTGATATCTATACTGGTTGTGATACCAACCACGTGTAACTGTTGTTACCGTTGATATCTATACCGGTTGTGATACCAAACACGTGTAACTGTTGTTACCGTTGATATCTATACTGGTTGTGATACGTAACCGCTGCTACCCGATACTATGCCGCCGTGACGTCCATGCAACCGTCGTTATTCATACGGCCGTGATAACAACCGCTCGCTGATATCTATATTACAACGATACCAAACCGCTACAACCGTTACCGCTATTATTCACGGCTGCATACCGAATGTAACTGGTTGTTACCAAGTCGATATCTATACTGGTTGTGATACCAACCATATGTAACTGTTGTTACCGTTGATATCTATACTGGTTGTGATACCAACCACATGTAACTGTTGTTACCGTTGATATCTATACTGGTTGTGATACCAACCACATGTAACTGTTGTTACCGTTGATATATATACTGGTTGTGATACCAACCTCATGTAACTGTTGTTACCGTTGATATATATACTGGTTGTGATAACAACCACATGTAACTGTTGTTACCGTTGATATATATACTGGTTGTAATACCAACCACATGTAACTGTTGTTACCGTTGATATCTATACTGGTTGTGATACCAACCACATGTAACAGTTTTTACCGTTGATATCTATACTGGTTGTGATACCAACCACATGTAACTGTTGTTACCGTTGATATATATACTGGTTGTGATTCCAACTACATGAAAATTTTGTTACCGTTGATATCTATACTGGTTGTAATACCAACCACATGTAACTGTTGTTACCGTTGATATATATACTGGTTGTGATAACAACCTCATGTAACTGTTGTTACCGTTGATATCTATACTGGTTGTGATACCAACCACATGTAACTGTTGTTACCGTTGATATATATACTGGTTGTGATACCAACCACATGTAACTGTTGTTACCGTTGATATCTATACTGGTTGTGATACCAACCACATGTAACTTTTGTTACCGTTGATATCTATACTGGTTGTGATACCAACTACATGTAACTGTTGTTACCGTTGATATCTATACTGGTTGTGATACCAACCACATGTAACTGTTGTTACCATTGATATCTATACTGGTTGTAATACCAACCACATGTAACTTTTGTTACCGTTGATATATATACTGGTTGTAATACCAACCTCATGTAACTGTTGTTACCGTTGATATCTATACTGGTTGTAATACCAACCACATGTAACTGTTGTTACCGTTGATATCTATACTGGTTGTAATACCAACCACATGTAACTGTTGTTACCGTTGATATATATACTGGTTGTAATACCAACCACATGTAACTGTTGTTACCGTTGATATCTATACTGGTTGTAATACCAACCACATGTAACTGTTGTTACCGTTGATATATATACTGGTTGTGATACCAACTACATGTAACTGTTGTTACCGTTGATATATATACTGGTTGTAATACCAACCACATGTAACTGTTGTTACCGTTGATATATATACTGGTTGTGATACCAACCACATGTAACTGTTGTTACCGTTGATATCTATACTGGTTGTGATACCAGCCTCATGTAACTTTTGTTACCGTTGATATATATACTGGTTGTGATACCAACCACATGTAACTTTTGATACCGTTGATATCTATACTGGTTGTGATACCAACTACATGTAACTGTTGTTACCGTTGATATCTATACTGGTTGTGATACCAACCACATGTAACTGTTGTTACCGTTGATATCTATACTGGTTGTGATACCAACCACATGTAACTGTTGTTACCGTTGATATATATACTGGTTGTGATACCAACCACATGTAACTGTTGTTACCGTTGATATCTATACTGGTTGTGATACCAACCACATGTAACTGTTGTTACCGTTGATATATATACTGGTTGTGATACCACATGTTGTTACCGTTGATATCTATACTGGTTGTAATACCAACCACATGTAACTTTTGTTACCGTTGATATATATACTGGTTGTGATACCAACCACATGTAACTGTTGTTACCGTTGATATCTATACTGGTTGTGATACCAACCACATGTAACTGTTGTTACATTTGATATATATACTGGTTGTGATACCAACCACATGTAACTGTTGTTACCGTTGATATCTATACTGATTGTAATACCAACCACATGTAACTGTTTTTACCGTTGATATATATACTGGTTGTGATACCAGCCACATGTAACTGTTGTTACCGTTGATATATATACTGGTTGTGATACCAACCACATGTAACTGTTGTTACCGTTGATATATATACTGGTTGTAATACCAACCTCATGTAACTGTTGTTACCGTTGATATATATACTGGTTGTAATACCAACCACATGTAACTGTTGTTACCGTTTAAATATATATACTGGTTGTAATACCAACCACATGTAACTGTTGTTACCGTTGATATATATACTGGTTGTGATACCAACCACATGTAACTGTTGTTACCGTTGATATATATACTGGTTGTGATACCAACCACATGTAACTGTTGTTACCGTTGATATCTATACTGGTTGTGATACCAACCACATGTAACTGTTGTTACCGTTGATATCTATACTGGTTGTGATACCAACCACATGTAACTGTTGTTACCGTTGATATATATACTGGTTGTGATACCAACTACATGTAACTGTTGTTACCGTTGATATCTATACTGGTTGTGATACCAACTACATGTAACTGTTGTTACCGTTGATATCTATACTGGTTGTGATACCAACCACATGTAACTGTTGTTACCGTTGATATATATACTGGTTGTGATACCAACTACATGTAACTGTTGTTACCGTTGATATCTATACTGGTTGTTATACCAACCTCATGTAACTGTTGTTACCGTTGATATCTATACTGGTTGTGATACCAACTACATGTAACTGTTGTTACCGTTGATATATATACTGGTTGTAATACCAACCACATGTAACTGTTGTTACCGTTGATATATATACTGGTTGTGATACCAACCTCATGTAACTGTTGTTACCGTTGATATCTATACTGGTTGTGATACCAACCTCATGTAACTGTTGTTACCGTTGATATCTATACTGGTTGTGATACCAACTACATGTAACTGTTGTTACCGTTGATATCTATACTGGTTGTGATACCAACCACATGTAACTGTTGTTACCGTTGATATCTATACTGGTTGTAATACCAACCACATGTAACTGTTGTTACCGTTGATATCTATGCTGGTTGTGATACCAACCACATGTAACTGTTGTTACCGTTGATATCTATACTGGTTGTGATACCAACCTCATGTAACTGTTGTTACCGTGATATCTATACTGGTTGTGATACCAACCACATGTAACTGTTGTTACCGTTGATATCTATACTGGTTGTGATACCAACCACATGTAACTGTTGTTACCGTTGATATCTATACTGGTTGTGATACCAACTACATGTAACTGTTGTTACCGTTGATATCTATACTGGTTGTGATACCAACCACATGTAACTGTTGTTACCGTTGATATCTATACTGGTTGTAATACCAACCACATGTAACTTTTGTTACCGTTGATATATATACTGGTTGTAATACCAACCTCATGTAACTGTTGTTACCGTTGATATCTAAACTGGTTGTAATACCAACCACATGTAACTGTTGTTACCGTTGATATCTATACTGGTTGTAATACCAACCACATGTAACTGTTGTTACCGTTGATATCTATACTGGTTGTAATACCAACCACATGTAACTGTTGTTACCGTTGATATCTATACTGGTTGTAATACCAACCACATGTAACTGTTGTTACCGTTGATATATATACTGGTTGTGATACCAACTACATGTAACTGTTGTTACCGTTGATATATATACTGGTTGTAATACCAACCACATGTAACTGTTGTTACCGTTGATATCTATACTGGTTGTGATACCAACCACATGTAACTGTTGTTACCGTTGATATCTATACTGGTTGTGATACCAGCCTCATGTAACTTTTGTTACCGTTGATATATATACTGGTTGTGATACCAACCACATGTAACTTTTGTTACCGTTGATATCTATACTGGTTGTGATACCAACTACATGTAACTGTTGTTACCGTTGATATCTATACTGGTTGTGATACCAACCACATGTAACTGTTGTTACCGTTGATATCTACACTGGTTGTGATACCAACTACATGTAACTGTTGTTACCGTTGATATATATACTGGTTGTAATACCAACCACATGTAACTGTTGTTACCGTTGATATCTATACTGGTTGTGATACCAACCACATGTAACTGTTGTTACCGTTGATATATATACTGGTTGTGATACCAGCCTCATGTAACTTTTGTTACCGTTGATATATATACTGGTTGTGATACCAACCACATGTAACTTTTGTTACCGTTGATATATATACTGGTTGTGATACCAACCACATGTAACTGTTGTTACCGTTGATATCTATACTGGTTGTGATACCAACCACATGTAACTGTTGTTACATTTGATATATATACTGGTTGTGATACCAACCACATGTAACTGTTGTTACCGTTGATATCTATACTGATTGTAATACCAACCACATGTAACTGTTTTTACCGTTGATATATATACTGGTTGTGATACCAGCCACATGTAACTGTTGTTACCGTTGATATATATACTGGTTGTGATACCAACCACATGTAACTGTTGTTACCGTTGATATATATACTGGTTGTAATACCAACCTCATGTAACTGTTGTTACCGTTGATATATATACTGGTTGTAATACCAACCACATGTAACTGTTGTTACCGTTTAAATATATATACTGGTTGTAATACCAACCACATGTAACTGTTGTTACCGTTGATATATATACTGGTTGTGATACCAACCACATGTAACTGTTGTTACCGTTGATATATATACTGGTTGTGATACCAACCACATGTAACTGTTGTTACCGTTGATATCTATACTGGTTGTGATACCAACCACATGTAACTGTTGTTACCGTTGATATCTATACTGGTTGTGATACCAACCACATGTAACTGTTGTTACCGTTGATATCTATACTGGTTGTGATACCAACCACATGTAACTGTTGTTACCGTTGATATCTATACTGGTTGTGATACCAACCACATGTAACTGTTGTTACCGTTGATATCTATACTGGTTGTGATACCAACCACATGTAACTGTTGTTACCGTTGATATCTATACTGGTTGTGATACCAACCACATGTAACTGTTGTTACCGTTGATATATATACTGGTTGTGATACCAACCACATGTAACTGTTGTTACCGTTGATATCTATACTGGTTGTGATACCAACCACATGTAACTGTTGTTACCGTTGATATCTATACTGGTTGTGATACCAACCTCATGTAACTGTTGTTACCGTTGATATCTATACTGGTTGTGATACCAACCACATGTAACTGTTGTTACCGTTGATATCTATACTGGTTGTGATACCAACTACATGTAACTGTTATTACCGTTGATATCTATACTGGTTGTGATACCAACCACATGTAACTGTTGTTACCGTTGATATCTATACTGGTTGTAATACCAACCACATGTAACTGTTGTTACCGTTGATATCTATACTGGTTGTGATACCAACCACATGTAACTGTTGTTACCGTTGATATCTATACTGGTTGTGATACCAACCACATGTAACTGTTGTTACCGTTGATATCTATACTGGTTTTGATACCAACCTCATGTAACTGTTGTTACCGTTGATATCTATACTGGTTGTGATACCAACCACGTGTAACACTTGTTACCGTTGATATCTATACTGGTTGTGATACCAAACACGTGTAACTGTTGTTACCGTTGATATCTATACTGGTTGTGATACCAACCACATGTAACTGTTGTTACCGTTGATATCTATGCTGGTTGTGATACCAACCACATGTAACTGTTGTTACCGTTGATATCTATACTGGTTGTGATACCAACCACATGTAACTTTTGTTACCGTTGATATCTATATTGGTTGTGATACCAACTACATGTAACTGTTGTTACCGTTGATATCTATACTGGTTGTGATACCAACCACATGTAACTGTTGTTACCGTTGATATCTATACTGGTTGTGATACCAACCATATGTAACTGTTGTTACCGTTGATATCTATACTGGTTGTGATACCAACCACATGTAACTGTTGTTACCGTTGATATCTATACTGGTTGTGATACCAACCACATGTAACTGTTGTTACCGTTGATATATATACTGGTTGTGATACCAACCTCATGTAACTGTTGTTACCGTTGATATATATACTGGTTGTGATACCAACCACATGTAACTGTTGTTACCGTTGATATATATATACTGGTTGTAATACCAACCACATGTAACTGTTGTTACCGTTGATATCTATACTGGTTGTGATACCAACCACATGTAACAGTTTTTACCGTTGATATCTATACTGGTTGTGATACCAACCACATGCAACTGTTGTTACCGTTGATATCTATACTGGTTGTAATACCAACCACATGTAACTGTTGTTACCGTTGATATATATGCTGGTTGTGATACCAACCACATGTAACTGTTGTTACCGTTGATATCTATACTGGTTGTGATACCAACCACATGTAACTGTTGTTACATTTGATATATATACTGGTTGTGATACCAACCACATGTAACTGTTGTTACCGTTGATATCTATACTGATTGTAATACCAACCACATGTAACTGTTTTTACCGTTGATATCTATACTGGTTGTGATACCAGCCACATGTAACTGTTGTTACCGTTGATATATATACTGGTTGTGATACCAACCACATGTAACTGTTGTTACCGTTGATATATATACTGGTTGTAATACCAACCTCATGTAACTGTTGTTACCGTTGATATATATACTGGTTGTAATACCAACCACATGTAACTGTTGTTACCGTTTAAATATATATACTGGTTGTAATACCAACCACATGTAACTGTTGTTACCGTTGATATATATACTGGTTGTGATACCAACCACATGTAACTGTTGTTACCGTTGATATATATACTGGTTGTGATACCAACCACATGTAACTGTTGTTACCGTTGATATATATACTGGTTGTGATACCAACTACATGTAACTGTTGTTACCGTTGATATCTATACTGGTTGTGATACCAACTACATGTAACTGTTGTTACCGTTGATATCTATACTGGTTGTGATACCAACCACATGTAACTGTTGTTACCGTTGATATATATACTGGTTGTGATACCAACTACATGTAACTGTTGTTACCGTTGATATCTATACTGGTTGTGATACCAACCTCATGTAACTGTTGTTACCGTTGATATCTATACTGGTTGTGATACCAACCACATGTAACTGTTGTTACCGTTGATATATATACTGGTTGTGATTCCAACTACATGTAACTTTTGTTACCGTTGATATCTATACTGGTTGTGATACCAACCACATGTAACTGTTGTTACCTTTGATATCTATACTGGTTGTGATACCAACCACATGTAACTGTTGTTACATTTGATATATATACTGGTTGTGATACCAACCACATGTAACTGTTGTTACCGTTGATATCTATATTGATTGTAATACCAACCACATGTAACTGTTTTTACCGTTGATATCTATACTGGTTGTGATACCAACCACATGTAAGTGTTGTTACCTTTGATATCTATACTGGTTGTAATACCAACCACATGTAACTGTTGTTACCGTTTAAATATATATACTGGTTGTAATACCAACCACATGTAACTGTTGTTACCGTTGATATATATACTGGTTGTGATACCAACCACATGTAACTGTTGTTACCGTTGATATATATACTGGTTGTGATACCAACCACATGTAACTGTTGTTACCGTTGATATATATACTGGTTGTGATACCAACCACATGTAACTGTTGTTACCGTTGATATCTATACTGGTTGTGATACCAATCACATGTAACTGTTGTTACCGTTGATATATATACTGGTTGTGATACCAACTACATGTAACTGTTGTTACCGTTGATATCTATACTGGTTGTGATACCAACTACATGTAACTGTTGTTACCGTTGATATCTATACTGGTTGTGATACCAACCACATGTAACTGTTGTTACCGTTGATATATATACTGGTTGTGATACCAACTACATGTAACTGTTGTTACCGTTGATATCTATACTGGTTGTTATACCAACCTCATGTAACTGTTGTTACCGTTGATATATATACTGGTTGTGATACCAACTACATGTAACTGTTGTTACCGTTGATATATATACTGGTTGTAATACCAACCACATGTAACTGTTGTTACCGTTGATATATATACTGGTTGTGATACCAACCTCATGTAACTGTTGTTACCGTTGATATCTATACTGGTTGTGATACCAACCTAATGTAACTGTTGTTACCGTTGATATCTATACTGGTTGTGATACCAACCACATGTAACTGTTGTTACCGTTGATATCTATACTGGTTGTGATACCAACTACATGTAACTGTTATTACCGTTGATATCTATACTGGTTGTGATACCAACCACAGGTAACTGTTGTTACCGTTGATATCTATACTGGTTGTAATACCAACCACATGTAACTGTTGTTACCGTTGATATATATACTGGTTGTGATACCAACCACATGTAACTGTTGTTACCGTTGATATCTATACTGGTTGTGATACCAACCACATGTAACTGTTGTTACCGTTGATATCTATACTGGTTGTGATACCAACCACATGTAACTGTTGTTACCGTTGATATCTATACTGGTTGTGATACCAACCTCATGTAACTGTTGTTACCGTTGATATCTATACTGGTTGTGATACCAACCACGTGTAACTGTTGTTACCGTTGATATCTATACCGGTTGTGATACCAAACACGTGTAACTGTTGTTACCGTTGATATCTATACTGGTTGTGATACCAACCACATGTAACTGTTGTTACCGTTGATATCTATGCTGGTTGTGATACCAACCACATGTAACTGTTGTTACCGTTGATATCTATACTGGTTGTGATACCAACCACATGTAACTGTTGTTACCGTTGATATCTATATTGGTTGTGATACCAACTACATGTAACTGTTGTTACCGTTGATATCTATACTGGTTGTGATACCAACCACATGTAACTGTTGTTACCCTTGATATCTATACTGGTTGTGATACCAACCATATGTAACTGTTGTTACCGTTGATATCTATACTGGTTGTGATACCAACCACATGTAACTGTTGTTTCCGTTGATATCTATACTGGTTGTGATACCAACCACATGTAACTGTTGTTACCGTTGATATATATACTGGTTGTGATACCAACCTCATGTAACTGTTGTTACCGTTGATATATATACTGGTTGTGATACCAACCACATGTAACTGTTGTTACCGTTGATATATATACTGGTTGTAATACCAACCACATGTAACTGTTGTTACCGTTGATATCTATACTGGTTGTGATACCAACCACATGTAACAGTTTATACCGTTGATATCTATACTGGTTGTGATACCAACCACATGCAACTGTTGTTACCGTTGATATCTATACTGGTTGTAATACCAACCACATGTAACTGTTGTTACCGTTGATATATATGCTGGTTGTGATACCAACCACATGTAACTGTTGTTACCGTTGATATCTATACTGGTTGTGATACCAACCACATGTAACTGTTGTTACATTTGATATATATACTGGTTGTGATACCAACCACATGTAACTGTTGTTACCGTTGATATCTATACTGATTGTAATACCAACCACATGTAACTGTTTTTACCGTTGATATCTATACTGGTTGTGATACCAGCCACATGTAACTGTTGTTACCGTTGATATATATACTGGTTGTGATACCAACCACATGTAACTGTTGTTACCGTTGATATATATACTGGTTGTAATACCAACCTCATGTAACTGTTGTTACCGTTGATATATATACTGGTTGTAATACCAACCACATGTAACTGTTGTTACCGTTTAAATATATATACTGGTTGTAATACCAACCACATGTAACTGTTGTTACCGTTGATATATATACTGGTTGTGATACCAACCACATGTAACTGTTGTTACCGTTGATATATATACTGGTTGTGATACCAACCACATGTAACTGTTGTTACCGTTGATATATATACTGGTTGTGATACCAACTACATGTAACTGTTGTTACCGTTGATATCTATACTGGTTGTGATACCAACTACATGTAACTGTTGTTATCGTTGATATCTATACTGGTTGTGATACCAACCACATGTAACTGTTGTTACCGTTGATATATATACTGGTTGTGATACCAACTACATGTAACTGTTGTTACCGTTGATATCTATACTGGTTGTGATACCAACCTCATGTAACTGTTGTTACCGTTGATATCTATACTGGTTGTGATACCAACCACATGTAACTGTTGTTACCGTTGATATATATACTGGTTGTGATTCCAACTACATGTAACTTTTGTTACCGTTGATATCTATACTGGTTGTGATACCAACCACATGTAACTGTTGTTACCTTTGATATCTATACTGGTTGTGATACCAACCACATGTAACTGTTGTTACATTTGATATATATACTGGTTGTGATACCAACCACATGTAACTGTTGTTACCGTTGATATCTATATTGATTGTAATACCAACCACATGTAACTGTTTTTACCGTTGATATCTATACTGGTTGTGATACCAACCACATGTAAGTGTTGTTACCTTTGATATCTATACTGGTTGTAATACCAACCACATGTAACTGTTGTTACCGTTTAAATATATATACTGGTTGTAATACCAACCACATGTAACTGTTGTTACCGTTGATATATATACTGGTTGTGATACCAACCACATGTAACTGTTGTTACCGTTGATATATATACTGGTTGTGATACCAACCACATGTAACTGTTGTTACCGTTGATATATATACTGGTTGTGATACCAACCACATGTAACTGTTGTTACCGTTGATATCTATACTGGTTGTGATACCAATCACATGTAACTGTTGTTACCGTTGATATATATACTGGTTGTGATACCAACTACATGTAACTGTTGTTACCGTTGATATCTATACTGGTTGTGATACCAACTACATGTAACTGTTGTTACCGTTGATATCTATACTGGTTGTGATACCAACCACATGTAACTGTTGTTACCGTTGATATATATACTGGTTGTGATACCAACTACATGTAACTGTTGTTACCGTTGATATCTATACTGGTTGTTATACCAACCTCATGTAACTGTTGTTACCGTTGATATCTATACTGGTTGTGATACCAACTACATGTAACTGTTGTTACCGTTGATATATATACTGGTTGTAATACCAACCACATGTAACTGTTGTTACCGTTGATATATATACTGGTTGTGATACCAACCTCATGTAACTGTTGTTACCGTTGATATCTATACTGGTTGTGATACCAACCTAATGTAACTGTTGTTACCGTTGATATCTATACTGGTTGTGATACCAACCACATGTAACTGTTGTTACCGTTGATATCTATACTGGTTGTGATACCAACTACATGTAACTGTTATTACCGTTGATATCTATACTGGTTGTGATACCAACCACAGGTAACTGTTGTTACCGTTGATATCTATACTGGTTGTAATACCAACCACATGTAACTGTTGTTACCGTTGATATATATACTGGTTGTGATACCAACCACATGTAACTGTTGTTACAGTTGATATCTATACTGGTTGTGATACCAACCACATGTAACTGTTGTTACCGTTGATATCTATACTGGTTGTGATACCAACCACATGTAACTGTTGTTACCGTTGATATCTATACTGGTTGTGATACCAACCTCATGTAACTGTTGTTACCGTTGATATCTATACTGGTTGTGATACCAACCACGTGTAACTGTTGTTACCGTTGATATCTATACCGGTTGTGATACCAACCACGTGTAACTGTTGTTACCGTTGATATCTATACTGGTTGTGATACCAACCACATGTAACTGTTGTTACCGTTGATATCTATGCTGGTTGTGATACCAACCACATGTAACTGTTGTTACCGTTGATATCTATACTGGTTGTGATACCAACCACATGTAACTGTTGTTACCGTTGATATCTATATTGGTTGTGATACCAACTACATGTAACTGTTGTTACCGTTGATATCTATACTGGTTGTGATACCAACCACATGTAACTGTTGTTACCGTTGATATCTATACTGGTTGTGATACCAACCATATGTAACTGTTGTTACCGTTGATATCTATACTGGTTGTGATACCAACCACATGTAACTGTTGTTACCGTTGATATCTATACTGGTTGTGATACCAACCACATGTAACTGTTGTTACCGTTGATATATATACTGGTTGTGATACCAACCTCATGTAACTGTTGTTACCGTTGATATATATACTGGTTGTGATACCAACCACATGTAACTGTTGTTACCGTTGATATATATACTGGTTGTGATACCAACCACATGTAACTGTTGTTACCATTGATATCTATACTGGTTGTGATACCAATCACATGTAACTGTTGTTACCGTTGATATATATACTGGTTGTGATACCAACTACATGTAACTGTTGTTACCGTTGATATCTATACTGGTTGTGATACCAACTACATGTAACTGTTGTTACCGTTGATATCTATACTGGTTGTGATACCAACCACATGTAACTGTTGTTACCGTTGATATATATACTGGTTGTGATACCAACTACATGTAACTGTTGTTACCGTTGATATCTATACTGGTTGTTATACCAACCTCATGTAACTGTTGTTACCGTTGATATCTATACTGGTTGTGATACCAACTACATGTAACTGTTGTTACCGTTGATATATATACTGGTTGTAATACCAACCACATGTAACTGTTGTTACCGTTGATATATATACTGGTTGTGATACCAACCTCATGTAACTGTTGTTACCGTTGATATCTATACTGGTTGTGATACCAACCACATGTAACTGTTGTTACCGTTGATATCTATACTGGTTGTGATACCAACTACATGTAACTGTTATTACCGTTGATATCTATACTGGTTGTGATACCAACCACAGGTAACTGTTGTTACCGTTGATATCTATACTGGTTGTAATACCAACCACATGTAACTGTTGTTACCGTTGATATATACTGGTTGTGATTACATGTAACTGTTGTTACCGTTGATATCTATACTGGTTGTGATACCAACCACATGTAACTGTTGTTACCGTTGATATCTATACTGGTTGTGATACCAACCACATGTAACTGTTGTTACCGTTGATATCTATACTGGTTGTGATACCAACCACATGTAACTGTTGTTACCGTTGATATCTATACTGGTTGTGATACCAACCTCATGTAACTGTTGTTACCGTTGATATCTATACTGGTTGTGATACCAACCACATGTAACTGTTGTTACCGTTGATATCTATACTGGTTGTGATACCAACCACATGTAACTGTTGTTACCGTTGATAGCTATACTGGTTGTGATACCAAACACGTGTAACTGTTGTTACCGTTGATATCTATACTGGTTGTGATACCAACCACATGTAACTGTTGTTACCGTTGATATCTATGCTGGTTGTGATACCAACCACATGTAACTGTTGTTACCGTTGATATCTATACTGGTTGTGATACCAACCACATGTAACTGTTGTTACCGTTGATATCTATATTGGTTGTGATACCAACTACATGTAACTGTTGTTACCGTTGATATCTATACTGGTTGTGATACCAACCACATGTAACTGTTGTTACCGTTGATATCTATACTGGTTGTGATACCAACCATATGTAACTGTTGTTACCGTTGATATCTATACTGGTTGTGATACCAACCACATGTAACTGTTGTTACCGTTGATATCTATACTGGTTGTGATACCAACCACATGTAACTGTTGTTACCGTTGATATATATACTGGTTGTGATACCAACCTCATGTAACTGTTGTTACCGTTGATATATATACTGGTTGTGATACCAACCACATGTAACTGTTGTTACCGTTGATATATATACTGGTTGTAATACCAACCACATGTAACTGTTGTTACCGTTGATATCTATACTGGTTGTGTTACCAACCTCATGTAACTGTTGTTACCGTTGATATATATACTGGTTGTGATACCAACCACATGTAACTGTTGTTACCGTTGATATCTATACTGGTTGTGATACCAACCACATGTAACTGTTGTTACCGTTGATATCTATACTGGTTGTGATACCAACCTCATGTAACTGTTGTTACCGTTGATATCTATACTGGTTGTGATACCAACCACGTGTAACTGTTGTTACCGTTGATATCTATACCGGTTGTGATACCAAACACGTGTAACTGTTGTTACCGTTGATATCTATACTGGTTGTGATACCAACCACATGTAACTGTTGTTACCGTTGATATCTATGCTGGTTGTGATACCAACCACATGTAACTGTTGTTACCGTTGATATCTATACTGGTTGTGATACCAACCACATGTAACTGTTGTTACCGTTGATATCTATATTGGTTGTGATACCAACTACATGTAACTGTTGTTACCGTTGATATATATACTGGTTGTGATACCAACCACATGTAACTGTTGTTACCGTTGATATCTATACTGGTTGTGATACCAACCATATGTAACTGTTGTTACCGTTGATATCTATACTGGTTGTGATACCAACCACATGTAACTGTTGTTACCGTTGATATCTATACTGGTTGTGATACCAACCACATGTAACTGTTGTTACCGTTGATATATATACTGGTTGTGATACCAACCTCATGTAACTGTTGTTACCGTTGATATATATACTGGTTGTGATACCAACCACATGTAACTGTTGTTACCGTTGATATATATACTGGTTGTAATACCAACCACATGTAACTGTTGTTACCGTTGATATCTATACTGGTTGTGTTACCAACCTCATGTAACTGTTGTTACCGTTGATATATATACTGGTTGTGATACCAACCACATGTAACTGTTGTTACCCTTGATATCTATACTGGTTGTGATACCAACTACATGTAACTGTTGTTACCGTTGATATCTATACTGGTTGTAATACCAACCACATGTAACTGTTGTCACCGTTGATATATATACTGGTTGTGATACCAACCACATGTAACTGTTGTTACCGTTGATATATATACTGGTTGTAATACCAACCTCATGTAACTGTTGTTACCGTTGATATATATATACTGGTTGTAATACCAACCACATGTAACTGTTGTTACCGTTTAAATATATATACTGGTTGTAATACCAACCACATGTAACTGTTGTTACCGTTGATATATATACTGGTTGTGATACCAACCACATGTAACTGTTGTTACCATTGATATCTATACTGGTTGTGATACCAACCACATGTAACTGTTGTTACCGTTGATATATATACTGGTTGTGATACCAACCTCATGTAACTGTTGTTACCGTTGATATCTATACTGGTTGTGATACCAACCTCATGTAACTGTTGTTACCGTTGATATATATACTGGCTGTGATACCAACCTCATGTAACTGTTGTTACCGTTGATATATATATTGGTTGTGATACCTACCTCATGTAACTGTGGTTACCGTTGATATATATACTGGTTGTGATACCAACCTCGTGTAACTGTTGTTACCGTTGATATATATACTGGTTGTGATACCAACCTTATGTAACTGTTGTTACCGTTGATATATATATATTGGTTGTGATACCTACCTCATGTAACTGTTGTTACCGTTGATATATATACTGGTTGTGATACCAACCTCATGTAACTGTTGTTACCGTTGATATCTATACTGGTTGTAATACCAACCTCATGTAACTGTTGTTACCGTTGATATATATACTGGTTGTAATACCAACCTCACGTAACTGTTGTTACCGTTGATGTCTATACTGGTTGTGAATTAAATACATATCCTGGTCTTGGTACTGTATTACAAAGCCTTTGTCGAAACCGCGACTGTCGTTAAACTCACACATGGGATCCTAATTAAATTTTCCTTCACACCTGCTGTTGCGTGCTGTTGTTTTGATGCGTTTAGTAGCAGCTGTTGACTAGTTTAGTAATATGCCGACTCTTTTTATTTCGTCAAAACGGCGACTTTCAAAAGCTGT
Organism: Paraescarpia echinospica; assembly: GCA_020002185.1. NCBI lineage: Eukaryota > Metazoa > Annelida > Polychaeta > Sabellida > Siboglinidae > Paraescarpia > Paraescarpia echinospica. Next base: position 56,320,885 of record CM034544.1, on the reverse strand, counting down.
TTAACGTGTCGCTGCGAGGTGCATCAGGTACAGTCACGATCATATCGTGCAACATGTACAATCATGATCACATCATGCAACATGAACAATCGTGATCATATCATGCAACATGTACAATCATGATCATATCATGCAACATGTACAATCATGATCATATCATGCAACATGTACAGTCATGATCATATCATGCAACATGTACAATCATGATCATATCATGCAACATGTACAGTCATGATCATATCATGCAACATGTACAATCATGATCATATCATGCAACATGTACAGTCATGAACATATCATGCAACATGTACAATCATGATCATATCATGCAACATGTACACTCATGATCATATCATGCAACATGTACAATCATGATCATATCTTGCAACAGGTACAATCATGATCATATCATGCAACATGTACAGTCATGATCATATCATGCAACATGTACAATCATGATCATATCATGCAACATGTACAGTCATGAACATATCATGCAACATGTACAATCATGATCATATCATGCAACATGTACACTCATGATCATATCATGCAACATGTACAATCATGATCATATCTTGCAACAGGTACAATCATGATCATATCATGCAACATGTACAGTCATGATCATATCATGCAACATGTACAATCATGATCATATCATGCAACATGTACAGTCATGAACATATCATGCAACATGTACAATCATGATTATAGCATGCAACAAGTACAATCATGATCATAGCATGTAACATGTACAATCATAATCATATCATGCAACATGTACAATCATGATCATATCATGCAACATGTACAATCATGATCATATCATGCAACATGTACAATCATGATCATATCATGCAACATGTACAATCATGATCATATCATGCAACATGTACAGTCATGATCATATCATGCAACATGTACAATCATGATCATATAATGCAACATGTACAATCATGATCATATCATGCAACAGGTACAATCATGATCATATCATGCAACATGTACAAACATGATCATATCATGCAACAGGTACAATGATGATCATATCATGCAACAGATACAATCATGATCATATCATGCAACATGTATAATCATGATCATATCAAGCAACTTGGAGCGATTTTTTTATATGTGAACTGCGTTGTTAAAGTTATATTAAATTTAGAGTATGTTAAAAAAATGTATTAACATCTAATCAATATAGCGTAAACTGTACACATGAAATAATCGTTTTAAACAACGCCGAACAATGTGTAAACTGTTTTAATTACATATTTTAAACATGGCACCATTAAAATTTAGATATATATTATATGCTGCAGCTGAAACAGGATAACTTTGAAGCGCGGATGTGACAGAACTTCACTGCGGGGTTTCAGGCATCAGCGTAGCAGGTGAGGAGGTACGGTTGGGGTTCACAATGTTATTATTCGTATCTGTATATGCCATTTATGGAGTATTGTAAGTGTATTACCCCATAAGCGCCGCTGTCCACTCACACCTTGCTGTGGCCAACTGGTAGATGAGTTTCAAAAAGAAAAACGATTTCGAGTTTTTTTACTTGCGAAGGCACGTAAGTTCGTTGCCGCCTTTCAACGGAATATGGAAACTGTAGAGTGGCTGGCACCAGAGTAAACCGATTAAAAGTAGTGTAAGGGCTAGAGCTGAAACCCTTTGGTTTGTCGTTTCATGGGTAAATACGCTAGTTAATGACAGTTTAAGAAGAGGGTTTTTGGGTGGGGTATTCAAGAGATAAGACAATGGAAGATTAAATTAGTAGCGATGGCGACGAATCGGTTGCCGGAGGAAATTTTCTTAGCATGGAAAGAGGCTGAGAGGATGGTGTAGGCAGAAGGCAACATAGCTGACGGGACAGGAAGGACGGACGGTGACAGGAAGGGCGGACGGTGACAGGAAGGACGGACGGTGACAGGTTGGCGTGAGAAAAACGGTAAAGGAAGATACTGTACTACAGCGTTTCTGCTATTTTTGTGTAGGCCTTTCCACGAATCTTAGTTGTTTTGTTCATTGTTCATTACCGTTGATTATGAGTACTAACGAGCTGTTCATGCTTTTGCATCCAGTTTTCCACATTTAACAACATTTTACAAGATACGTCAAAGTCAGTTATTTCGACAATTTAAACAAACGTGTGCTCGCGTGAGCGCCTAGTTGGTGGAGGCATCGCCTATCCGTCACAAATGCTACCATGAAAACAAGAGAAGGGAGCAAAAGTAACAGTTAGTCTGATGAACGTGTAAAGCTGCTTCCTCAGCTGACTTTGTCCATCGCGATCCCCGTTCTTACATGTCCTCATCGCGATCCCCGTTCTTGCATGTCCTCATCGCGATCCCCGTTCGTACATGTCCTCATCGCGATCCCTGTTCTTACATGTCCTCGCCGCGATCCCCGTTCTTACATGTCCTCATCGCGATCCCCGTTCTTATATGTCCAAATAGGTGATATCCACTGTAAGTTTACTAAAATAATAAAGTGCAATTTTTTTTTTTTATTGTGGAAATAACTTACTTTGACCCATCTTGTTAAATGTTGAATATTATATGCAAAAGCATGATTATATGCCGGTAGTGCTGCGTGGACATTGTTCATGCGTTAAATGAAATAACAACGAATCAACAAATGGGTGACATTACCTTTCGTATCCTAGACATCGGTGATAAGGTCAAAAAGCACGATATCATCTAACATAATTATTTTAAAATATTCGATTGATATAAATTCATCTAAATAAAGAACATAATCAAGACATGAAATATGTGACATTACTTTTCATAGCATAAACGTCGGTGATAACGTCAACAAGAAGAACTGATCTGACACTTTTTGACATATTTGATTTATATCAATCCACTTAAATAAACAACATATAATGATATGTGTGCCTTTACTTTTCATATTATAAACACAGGCGATAACGTCAAAAAGAAGAACTGATCTGACACATTTTAACATATTCGATTTATATCAAATCTTCTCTCCCATGTAGCGTGCTTATTTCGGCAAAGTGTGTGAATCTGCCGGGAATAAGACACACCACGCCTATCTACATTACCATAATATAGCAAGCCGTTTGTATAATCCGTAATAATTCGTGCTTATTTGACCCCGCATGCACGATGCAATTCTGGACCCACAGCGTCGCATCCACAACATCGACAATAACATTCTACGAATAATATTTAATATGTGTATATATGTGTGTGTGCGTGAGTGTGCGTGTGAGTGTGCGTGCGTGCGTGCGTGCGTGCGAGCGCACGCGTGTGCATGTGAATGTGTTTGCATCACTGCAGCGTTGGTCGAACCACTGTGCATTGTAGAAAGGCCCCTCAGAATACGGAACATGGTGATAATTCATTAAGCTGTTCTCTTTACCCAATACTCCTTATAATCACGTGTCTCTGCAACACGGTGGAGTGTAGAACGCGGATTAAATAAATAATAATAACAATAACATATTTATGTTCACACCATGATGAAACTATAAAACTGTTTGTGGAACATAAAGTACTTGTTACGTCAGAAAACGTACATTGAAGACATTTCCTGTTGTAGATACACGTGCAGTGCTCTAGTAATAGTACGTACAATACAATTAGATACACGTGCAGTGCTCCAGTAATAGTACGTACAATACAATTAGATACACGTGCAGTGCTCCAGTAATAGTACGTACAATACAATTAGATACACGTGCAGTGCTCTAGTAATAGTACGTACAATACAAATAGATACACGTGCAGTGCTCCAGTAATAGTACGTACAATACAATTAGATACACGTGCAGTGCTCCAGTAATAGTACGTACAATACAATTAGATACACGTGCAGTGCTCCAGTAACAGTACGTACAATACAATTAGATACACGTGCAGTGCTCTAGTAATAGTACGTACAATACAATTAGATACACGTGCAGTGCTCTAGTAACAGTTCGTACAATACAATTATATACGCGTGCAGTGCTCTAGTAATAGTACGTACAATACAATTAGATACACGTGCAGTGCTCCAGTAATAGTACGTACAATACAATTAGATACACGTGCAGTGCTCTAGTAATAGTACGTACAATACAATTAGATACACGTGCAGTGCTCTAGTAATAGTACGTACAATACAATTAGATACACGTGCAGTGCTCCAGTAATAGTACGTACAATACAATTAGATACACGTGCAGTGCTCCAGTAATAGTACGTACAATACAATTAGATACACGTGCAGTGCTCTAGTAATAGTACGTACAATACAATTAGATACACGTGCAGTGCTCCTAGTAATAGTACGTACAATACAATTAGATACACGTGCAGTGCTCCAGTAATAGTACGTACAATACAATTAGATACACGTGCAGTGCTCTAGTAATAGTACGTACAATACAATTAGATACACGTGCAGTGCTCCAGTAATAGTACGTACAATACAATTAGATACACGTGCAGTGCTCCAGTAATAGTACGTACAATACAATTAGATACACGTGCAGTGCTCTAGTAATAGTACGTACAATACAATTAGATACACGTGCAGTGCTCTAGTAACAGTTCGTACAATACAATTAGATACGCGTGCAGTGCTCTAGTAATAGTACGTACAATACAATTAGATACACGTGCAGTGCTCCAGTAATAGTACGTACAATACAATTAGATACACGTGCAGTGCTCCAGTAATAGTACGTACAATACAATTAGATACACGTGCAGTGCTCCAGTAATAGTACGTACAATACAATTAGATACACGTGCAGTGCTCTAGTAACAGTTCGTACAATACAATTAGATACACATGCAGTGCTCTAGTAATAGTACGTACAATATAATTATATATACGTGCAGCGCTCTAGTATGTCAGACATTAATAACCCAACTTGGAGGTTGCTGATTTAAGTGAATGTTCCTTATAACAGAACCCGTTATCACGACAGTCGACGGGAAATAACACGCACTAAGATGTTTATGTTCGTATTCGAAGTTCACGCGACACATCTTTTATGTGGCTAATATCCGCAGAGAGCATATCTAAAGTATATCGACAACAACATTTTTATTCCAAAACATCAGATTAATATAAACTGTGGAATGAATGAACATTTAAAAAATCACCTAAAACTACACCTACCTTTCATAAAAAAAACTCACGACGTGTGTGTTCTAAATTGTATTTCTATTAAAATATACATAAGTCCTTTGATGTGATGAATTTCGCGTGTTCCTGTTATTGACATACTGCCGAAGGCGTCATGTTTCTTGCGCCTCTGAGCTCAGTTTCCTTAGGAAGTTAGGCGCCATAGAAGTACACACGTATTAATATTATATCAGTCGTAAGGACATATTCTACGAAGTTCCCAAAATATACTTATATATTACTATATAGATTATAAAACCGGTTGATAGATTGCAACGTGAGGTTTCTATAATACGTGGACGCATTGCAGCATATCGTGACAATGTTTGTTGTACACTCTTTCATTGCCGTACAAACAAGTCTTCTGCCGACACAGTTTGATGCATGTCGATTGCTAGTAGAGGAGATTTCCTATCAAACTCCGATCATTATATTGACGTGCGTTAAACTCGTCGTTGCGTGAAACTACACGAATGTGCAATGTCGCCTAGTCCTGGGAACATGCAGCAGTGTGCATAGATACAACGCTGGGTATGAGTTGCTGTTAACACATAGCGTCGAGCTCTGTATTGACGGAGTTGGTCATGACGTTGTAGATACACACTGTGAAACAACCAGAACTTGTGAAAAAAATGTGTTCATGTCTCTACTGTTCAAGTTGCCATTGTACGTGGAATACGGAGAGGGCAAGAACACGATATTGTTGTGTCGATTAACCACAGTGAAACACGTGCAACTGAGCCTGTTTAAACGACTCAAAGTCATCATATCCCGTCGCTATTGGAAAACCTAGCCTACAACTAAACTATAATATGTTCATAACATTAATGGAACGCGTGACGTCACTGGAACACGTGCTATCATTGGATCACGTGGTATCATTGGAGATCGTGACACCAATCCAACACGTGACGTCATTAGAGCACGTAATGTTACTGGAACAGGGGATATTATTAGAACACGTATCGTCATTGGAGCAGGTGACATCATTGGAACACGTGACGTCATTGGAGCACGTATCATCGTCCTTTGAGCCGACACAGGCGCCGACAGTTGAGGAGCTGCGCGAGACTCTGGCGGAAGTTGTCTGAGAGGAAGGCATAGAGGAAGGGATTGAGGCAGCTGTTGAAGTAGAAGAGAAGGAAGGTGACGGGCGGCATGAGCAGGTTCTCGTGCGTGTAGTGGCGCCGCGTCGTCCAAGTCTGCCACAACAGACGCACGTGGTGCGGCAACACACACGCGGCAAACGACACGATGATGGCTATGAGCAGTCGGATCACCTTCCGTCGCGCCACGAGCGGGTTCCGGCGCTTCGTCTGAGTCCGCAACATCAGCTCCGTCGACGACTTCCGCTGGCCCGACGTCCGTGGCAACGCGTCGCCTGGCGACGACGGCGAGCGCGCGCGTTGCCCTGGCGACGACAACGAGCGTGCGCACACTGGCGACGACGGGGACCGCGACCCGGCGGATAAACGCCGCCCGTCGAAATTGTCGCGTCCAACGCTATTCCGCAGAGGTGATGACACCTTGAGTCTGTCTCCGTACCCGACGCGAGATGGGTCGTACGAGTTGGTTGGTACGGGTAACCGCGTGGGGCGGGGAACAGCGGGTTTGGCGCTGAGTTTCCGCCACGAGTTGATGACGGGACTGACTGATGGAGTCCCTCGCGGGGATGATGAGAACCCAACATGCTGGTTGATGTAGCTACGGTCGAGGTCCGTGGAGTTGGTGACGCACGTGTCTTTAGCGCCGGTCGTGGTCGGTGTGGTCGGGGTGAGGCGGAAGGTGTCGGGGCGGCGGAGGAAGCGCTCACTGGCCGGACGTCCTGAGCTCGTCCGCCACAGCACGATGGAGATACTCGTGTACATGATGACCATCAGAACAAGAGGCAACACGTACCACAGCACGAAATTCACTGTCACGTACGCCTTCATGTTCAATTTGCGCATTTGGTAGCAGAAGTGCACGCTCGTTGATGGGTCGTCCGGTGATCTGAAAAAAGAAACACGAATTAAAGGTCCATGCATGGAACTAATATTCACAAATTATATGTAAAGGCTACAAGGTATGACTGTTACAATGGAATCTCCCTGCTAAGGTCTTGGGATTGGACGACAGTGACCTGAATATCGAGGTGATAGTATTAGTGAGACCAATGTCCTATATCTTACTATACATGGAAATACTTCCATACTGTATTAGGGTAACCGTATTGCAATGTGGCAGATGTACCGAGACGACCGTAAAGTGAGGGTCGACTTTATGCAGTTTACGTCTGATATTTGATTTGGTTTATCTGTGTACATAAAGTGACAAAGTTCGCTAACATCCATGGATTCGTTAGAGCAATCCCTAAAACATGTTTGAAAGTGATCGCTAGATGTATCTACTGTACACGAGTGTTCAATACCGAGACAATGTATGACGTGTCGATTGTATTGAATTGCATTCAATATTAGTGTTCCTGTCCTGTTCGCTAATTTATGTTCTATCGGTGATACGTTTTAACAGCGATTTTCTCAGGTTCTCTCCAATGACGCTTCCATCGATGTGCACAGTTGGTGATACGTTGTAGCAAAAATATACAAGCGAGCGAAAAATGAACAACTCAGAACACGTCTAAAACATGAAATTCTACGGTCGTTAGCGCCCTCACGGCTTGTCCTGTCCCGACGATATTGGTATCATTTGAAAAGATGCACTTTTTGTTATTCTATTGTCATCTAGATTTCCCGGTATCCGTTCAAAGAACACCGATAATTGGACCTACATCACGCCGTTTTCGGTGTTCTGTACGGTTCCGAACGATGTTGGCGGCGGGTACTCAGTACACTAATCTTCCGATTGCGGCGCTGTTTTCCTCATTTGCATAGGTTCAGACATGCGCACTTCGCCATTTCTTGATTCGCAGTCTAAGACACCGGAACGGGCCCGGTTGTAGGTCCGTTTTCAGTTAATTTTAGGAATGATTATCAGGAAACCATTTATATGTTTGAATAGCAGAAAGCTTATACTTTCAAACGACATCAATGTTGTTGGGATCCGACGAACCGTAATGGTACTAGCAATCGTTAAAAGGCGTTTTTGGAACGTGTTTGACAGTTATTCATTTTTCGCTCGCTTATTTATTTTTGGTTGTAGCGATAATAAAACTGTGGGTAAATTCGCCGGGCGGATATATGGTTTGACTGTTACTGATAAATGGCATCATTTAATTTTTTTGCGGTAATGACTGCATTTAGGTGAAACATGAATGCATTACGACATGCCGTTTTATGCATGAATGAAATGCGTTTCAAATAGTTTTCCAGAACATACAAGGAAACCTAAAATAAAAGCGTACAAAAAAGTTAAGTAATACGGGATTGGTACCAGACATCTAAACGTTACTGCTTGCAATTCCGTTTCATTCCATAGCTCCATTTGTGTCAATGTAATCGAACTATATAGTTGATAAGAATGATTTACGTAAACAAACTGATTGTTTTTCTTATTTAATAAGCTAAGGAGATTGTCAATGTCCTTGGTTGCCGTTGTTCAAGTTAACCAGTCTTTTTTTTCACGACGTAAATATATCTGTGGGTCCTAGCTCATTTGTGCGCGACAAATGGTGACGCCACAAACTGAAGCCTGGAAAACGACTACACGGAGCAACATACAATGGGCAGGAATTATCACCACTACAACATCTGGAACCTATGGCATGACCTGGGTAATGCCTGACCACCACTGGAAACGCATATCACTCTAAATAACCACATTTGTTTTATTTTTAAATGCAGCTCCAATTTGTAGACCAGAAGCCAATCGTTAACAGAAGTGAAGGAAAACGGAAGGACGCGAGTAGGCCTCGGTCTCAGAGGGGATGGATTTAGAATGCTCCAACTTTGGCTGTTAATATCTATATTTCTGCCAATTCCATTGCATGACTGCATGCTTAACAGTTTCATACCAAATGTGCGTACGTATGTGGCAGATATCAGGGCGAGATGGGTTAATTGGCAATGTGAGCAGTGTAACCACATTTTTTTGTAAAATAGGGATAAAATGGGCGGTACTGCAGTCATATGCAGTAGATGGACGGACCTGAGACTGGAGACGTCGTAGGCGACGGGGATGGGGAGACTGTAGATGACGGCGATTAACCACACAACAACGACGACGGCGCCATGAAGACACGTGCTCGTGAGACGTTTACTCAACATCGGGTGGATGATGGCCAGGTAGCGCTCCATCGAGATGACGGTCAAGATGATCACAGACGCCGTGTAACTGACGGACTGCACGAAGTAGTAGAGCTTACACATCACCTACAACACAACACGCCGTACATCACCTACAACACAACACGCCGTACGTAACCTACAAGACAACACGCCGTACATCACCTACAACACAACACGCCGTACATCACCTACAACACAACACGCCGTACATAACCTACAACACAACACGCCGTTCATCATCTACAACACAACACGCCGTACATCACCTACAACACAACACGCCGTACATCACCTACAACACAACACAACACGCCGTACATCACCTACAACACAACACGCCGTACATCACCTACAACACAACACGCCGTACATCACCTACAACACAACACGCCGTACGTAACCTACAACACAACACGCCGTACATCACCTACAACACAACACGCCGTACATAACCTACAACACAACACGCCGTTCATCATCTACAACACAACACGCCGTACATCACCTACAACACAACACGCCGTACATCACCTACAACACAACACAACACGCCGTACATCACCTACAACACAACACGCCGTACATCACCTACAACACAACACGCCGTACGTCACCTACAACACAACACGCCGTACATCACCTACAACACAACACAACACGCCGTACGTCACCGACAACACAACACGCCTTACATCACCTACAACACAACACGCCGTGCATCACCTACAACACAACACAACACGCCGTACATCACATGTTTTAAAAGTTTAAAGGTAAGTTCTTATATAGCGCAGTATCCAGTTTTCCGGACTGTTCCGAACATGCTACTACCTGGCAGATCTGTTGTCCACCATCTAAACTTCACCCGGGAAGCATCCAGCCACTCTGCTATTAATGCGCTAAGACTATTCGTACACAAACTATCCACCACTGTCTATTGCAATGCACTTAGTCGTACAATTAATTATTCATACAACGACGTTATTCGTGCAATAAATTATCACACATCTACGATTTATTTTACATCTGGGTGAACTGGAGCAACGTAAAGTGGAGAAAATTGCCCAAGGTTCGATTCGACCCATGGTTCTCTCGACTGAGAGTCCAACACTCTAGCCCGTGTACACGTACTACTTCAAACAGAAGGAGATTACTGTCATTTGCATTACGTCTGACACTGTCAGTGTTATGGATTATTGTTTAGATGTGTTTGTGTGTGCGGGTGCGCGCTTTTGTGTGTGTGTGCATGAGTATGCGTGTGTTCGTGTACACGTGCGGGTGGTATGTGTATGTATAAAATACGCGAGCGATTGCGTATATATGTATAATTATATATATATATATATAATTATACATATATACGCAATCGCTTGTATATAGAACCTTATACATTCACATTCGAATGTGAATGCCAAACATTTGACTGTTCAAATGTTTCATCGAATGCGTATCAACTGCTGGCAGCTTATTGCAACAATATTCTTACCTCTGTACTAAGTAAGAGACTACGCTAGTTTGACTGTTTTGCTCGGGTCTACTTGTTGTTTAACGCAATTAAGAATTAACTTCCTGTGGAACTATATTAAACTATAACAAATTAACCAAAATCAAGGTAATTAATTCAATTACTTAAATTACGATCATAAAATAAGTTAGTTAGTTCAATTAAAAAACAATAACAATTATGTGAATTAAGCCACGTCTGAATTTAGACACATTATTCGCCGTGATTGATTTTATTTCACTATTGACATGCGCATTAATATTATGTTGTAAATTATCTTGTAAATATTTGTTCCCTTTCTCATCTTGTCCCCTAAAAGTGATATGTAGCAATCAAATAATGTAGACCATTGAATCCCTTTGGACAGGCAGCAATCACACTGTTCCAATATCACCTGCTTCGAAACATCAAGGCTAGCACAAAAGAAGCCATGATTCCTCGAAAATGTAATCAATCAAGGATTAACAATGCAAACAAAAGCCCGGTGAAGCTGCTTCATCCCTGGAGTTATAACATAAAAAGTAACTAAAATATGGAAGTGCCCGTATTGGTGATACACTGTTGGTGCAATTGATGTTCGTCAAATGCAATGTTCATCTTCTGTGAACAATCTATTGTAACACTGAAACTTATGCGATGCTCGTCTAATCTGTGACCAGTGGGACACATTAAGCAATATTTTTGTCTACAGTTGTAGGCAGGTTTTGAGAATAAATATCGTGTTTGTAATTTGTATGTAATTATTTAAAATTTGTAGCATCACACTCAAAAATGTATATATTATATACGCCTACAGCCCTATACTAGGCGTAACACAAACAAACATTCGCATTCGAATGCGACCACCAAACATTAGTATTCGCATTCGAGTCATCATAGAAATAAGCATTCGGATTCGCATTCGAATGCAATTGTACGCATTCGTTAACAAGCCTGACATGTGTGTGTGTGTGTGTGTGTGTGTGTGTGTGTGTGTGTGTGTGTGTGTGTGTGTGTGTGTGTGTGTGTGTGTGTGTGTGTGTGTGTGTGTGTGTGTGTGTGTGTTTCTTCATGCATGTATATACCTGCTTTCATGTACGCCTATAATTATGACATATATGTTGAACGTCCTTATGACATGAAATTCAATAACCACTCCTCAGCCCCGCCGATCTGACGGAACATGTATGCAACAGCCGTGTGCGACAAGTGTAACAAAACGCGATTGCGGACGGAGCAATCGCAAATCTGGCTGAACATCGAGAAGAGACATATTCTTTGTTGTCGACGATTCTAATAACAGCCTGAGACGCGATTGGCGGAACGTTGTTTTGAATTAGAGGCATCATCGCGGAGCTCAACGTCACGTGAAATATGACACACCGTCGTCGATGGCGCGCAAAGGACATTGGATTATTGTCACCAGACAAGACAGCGCCCTGTCAAAGATCCACTGTACAGCGCATGTCGTTGATGCCTGTGATGCTGCTGCTTTTGTTTTCAATAATATTTTATATAATAATAATAATAGTAGCGACAAATAATGGATTATCTGTTAATAACATGAATGCAAGTATAATATCAGTGTATGTGTGCTTTACTTCTGTATCGATCGTTTTTATCATTCTCAGTATCACTAGATGCCATATGATCCTATCATCTTACTGAGTGTATAATTTTAGACGCAACATTTTGTTTTATTTATTATTCTTAGCACATGTGGACGTATTTGAAATAGGATTCCTTGTGTACTTCATGTACAGAAGTACGCACGATAGCGGTCTTCTTGGTATTAATGGTGGCTTCCGTGTACAAGATAGCGGTCTCCTTTGTATTAATGGTGGCTGCCGTGTACACGATAGCGGTCTCCATGGTATTAATGGTTGCTGCCGTGTACACGATAGCTGTCTCCTTGGTATTAATGTTGGCTTCCGTGTACTTATATCCAAATGAGTCTGTGCAAATTCAGTCTTCTGCCAGTGTATGCGTGTAAGCGTGTATGCGTGTATGCGTGTATGCGTGTATGCGTGTATGCGTGTATGCGTGTATGCGTGTATGCGTGTATGCGTGTATGCATGTATGTATATAATTATGTATGTATGTACACTGTTGGTCGTCTTCTCGTTGCGTTCTTTGGCCAGGCTTAAGAAAAACTGCTGTCAAGATTTAACAATATTTAACATGATTGCCACCCAGAGAATTAACCCTAGATGGCAGGTGGACAAGGAAGCCCTTTGGCTTATCGAGAGTCCAACCCTTTTATCTACGTGTATTCCGCCCTTCTGAGGTATGCGTCTATTTTATTTTTAAACATGTGTGTATGTATGCATGTATGCATATAGTCCTGCCCGCATGTCTGCCTGCCTGCCTGCCTGCCTGCCTGCCTGCCTGCCTGCCTGCCTGCCTGCCTGCCTGCCTGCCTGCCTGCCTGCCTGCCTGCCTGCCTGCCTGCCTGCCTGCCTGCCTGCCTGCCTGCCTGCCTGCCTGCCTGCCTGCCTGCCTGCCTGCCTGCCTGCCTGCCTGCCTGCCTGCCTGCCTGCCTGCCTGCCTGCCTGCCTGCCTGCCTGCCTGCCTGCCTGCCTGCCTGCCTGACTGCCGCAAGCACGTACGCAAGTACACAAACACACACATACACATTTGTCATGCACACGCATACACGTACACACACACTGCCTGCCTGTCTATGTTTGTTTGTACCTCTCTCTGTCTTTGCCTATAATTATGTGTCTCTCTCCGTCTGTCTGTTTGACTGTATATATGTTGGTCTGCGTGTCTGTCTGTCTGTCTGTCTGTCTGTTTGTCTGACATTCTGACAGTCTGTATGTATATCTGTCTGTCTCTCTATGTCACTCCCCGTCGTCCTCCTCTACTGTTCCTATGTGGTCGTTGATATCCACCAAGCAGAGGTTTGCCGCAACGACGCGTTATGCAATTCCACAAATAACAAGATGATCAACGAGAACGTTACTGGTATAATTAGTCGTATGATTTCCTTGATTACCCGATTATAACAAATAGATAGGCAGCCAGGGAACTCTTCGTCTGTAATTAGGGCTGCCACGTAAATCGGTGTGACTTGGTGACCTGAGAACATGGATTACAATTACACTACTGTTATCTCGTTACCCTATTTCGGACGGCAATGACTTAATACACGGTTGTCTTCTCCGTTACAGGGAATCAGCACAGGTTCATAACTATTAGCAGAATGTTCACGACGTATGTTATACTACGCCTCACTTGTGGTTTGGAGTGTGTAAACCTCCAACTTCAATTGCGGTAAATGCGGGTAGCAAAGCCTGCCTCAACAGTTGTGCGGTTTACCAGTTTCAAGCCAAGCCAGTGACTGTGGTGCAGCCTAAAATGGCAGATGACAGTTTCGTAACATGAACGATTAAACTTTATTTTCCGATATAATGCCGTGATGGTGAGGAAGAGACGGGAGGTTAAAAAGCGAAAAAAAGAGGGAAAGAGGGAGAGAGGGAGAGAGAGAGAGAGAATGAGAGAAAGAGAAAGAGAGAGAGTGAGAGAGAAAGAGAAAGAGAGAGAAAGTGAGAAAGACAAGGAGAGAGACATACATACTTACAGACAGACAGACAGACAGACAGACAGACAGAGGCAGACATACAGACAGACAGAGACAGAGAGTGGGACAGAGAGAGAGAGAGAGAGAGAGAGAGAGAGAGAGAGAGAGAGAGAGAGAGAGAGAGAGAGAGAGAGAGAGAGAGAGATTGTGGTTGGGAATGATGAGATGGATGGAGGAAATGGCGACGTGAAGGTTACTCGCATACAATGATATATACAATTACTCATGAACGTTATATAACTTTCCGTAAAAAAGGATGGCAAAGTGTAGACAATCACCATTACAAATTAAACACCTCTTGTGACCCTTACATTTAACTTCTTAATAACGGAATGCACCATAGGAGACAGCGATCTCGACTGAACTCCAGCCTAAGTCCACGCCTCCCGTGGCCTCTCATGAGCCTTTATTTCAATCGCCTTAGTTCAGTCGTTGCCACGGCAACGCCACTTTCGAGGTTGTCTACACTAAACGACAAACACGACCAGTGGCCGTGTGGGGCGTTATTCTATCAGTATGATGAATAATTAACGTGAGTACACCGGTCCTCCTATGGGAGCTAGAACGCCTCGTCTCAACTTTCCGACGAGTGACATTACAAACTCCCCGCTGACCGGAGCAACGTCTTCAATAATGACGCCAAGTCCCCCGGCGGCGGTGCTGCGGGGCCCACGCAGGGGAGAACTTCGTCAAAGTCGTTAGAAACGAGACACCGTTCGGGGGAGTTTCTACACCTACGTAAGATATCACGCCGGATCAATTGACGGACTGCACTGAGCACACGCACTCGCCGTGTTTACTTCGTAACGATGCTAAACAGGTTAACCTAAATCTTGTGTTTCGTCTTGAGTGACATACTATGGACTGCAATTGAAAGCGCGGTAGTGTAGTGTTTTGAGCAGCCAGAGCTCTGAGTTCAAAAACATGCAGATCGGGCATATTTTGTGTAAGAACCAGGTTCTCAACATTGTAGAGTGTATATCGCTCATGGCTCTGAGATCACGTTAATGTTGGTGTCGTCTCAATGTGGAACGTGAAGGAACTACTGAGAACGACTGCCAGCATAGAAACGACTGTTTTGCAATAATGTTGAAAGAGACGTCATAATTATAAGACTATTCCATTCAACCACAATAAATTCAGACTAGTCAGTTTATTGAATGTTGTCGAGCGCTGGAAATAGCCAGGATAACAAAGCATTGGTGTAACTTGACTCCTGTTGATCAAAATTAAATATATCTTCCCGGATATCACGATGACTTTGCATGCTTGAAAGGTCAACATACAAAAACAGATGAAAGTGTAACATTTTACAGATTGTGGCTTATTAAAATCATTTGTTTGATTAATATAATATATATATATATATATACATATATATATACATACATATATATATATGTGTGTATACAAACATATATATATATATATATATATGTATATATATATACTGGAGAAATTATACAGTGAGGGGTTAGATAGTTTTCTAGATAAGTATAATATACACAGTTCTAGTCAATATGGATTTAGATCAAGCATGTCAACATCTCATGCCTTAACAGAATTGGTTGAAGAAATTACTAATTCTCTTTATAATAATAAATATGCCATTGGCATATTTGTTGACCTTGTGAAAGCATTTGAAACGGTTAACCATGGTATATTGGCAAATTAATTTTTATGGTATTCGTAGTGTTGCACAAAGACATATGATATGTTATTTGGTAATCGTACTATAAAGACACATGTCGCTATACATATAAGTATGGAATAAAAAAATATGGTTGAATTCACCACATTTTTAGGAGTTTTGATAGATAATAAATTAACATGGAAAGAACACATTTATGTTATAAAATATAAACTCTCAAACAGTTGTGCCATAATGTATAGAGCCAGCTTTGTCATTGATAAATGTGGAATGTTTATTTATACTATTCCCCTTTTCTTCCATACATTATGCATTGCATTGAAGTATGGGGCAATACGTAGGCTACTACCTTAAATTGTTTAGTATTGTTACAAAAGAGAGTGGTGCGCTTAATTTGTAGAGGTAAGAGGTTGGATCACACTCTGAATTATGTATCTTGAAAGTGTCAGATATTGTTGAATTACGAACTACACTTATTATGTACAAGGCAAATAGCAATTTGCTACCAGTGAACATACAACATTTGTTTACTTTGTACAGTCCTATCTATGCAACCAGACAAAGCCCAAGTTTTAATAAACATTTTGCTCACACCAATTTAAAGAGAATGTGTCTTTCATTTAAAGGTGTAACACTATGGAATTATCTAGACAATTCTTTAATATGGTCTAGAAACGTCCATTGCTTAAAAAAATACACTGATATTATTTTGCGTACTTACTAAAATGTATTGTCTATATTGGACTTCACAAATTGTTATTCTTTAACACAAGTGGTATTGGTGATATATATATATTTCTTTCTATTAAACATATAAATTGTATGTTGTAATCACGCATGTTGCATATTGTAATGTATTTTTGATTGTAAATATATAAATTGTAATTTGGGCAAGTGTTGTAAGTGACACACTTCTTCTTGCCCTTTTCGACTTCAAAACAGCATGTATTATGTTGTTGTTGTATACACACACTTGCATAAACATCGCATTAAAAATCCCAATTTAATATAATGTTATTGTTGGCTTCATTCACAACCATATCATTCTCATAAAGATCAACCGTTACGTTGTTGCGACATCCTAGATCGTTAGTACATTGCTTATTTAGTTTTGTTGATTTCACATAATGTTACTCAAATCCGGTCATAATTCGGCGAACAATCTGAAAACATTGTCTGGCTCCATACGCCACTGCATATTCTCCCTTTCGCATGTCACCCATAAGATCAACGTAAAGTAGTTCAATTGTGTTTTAAATTAAACAAAACACGCAGGTTACTCTCATAGACTATTCACACACTACTTATGATGAAGGGGGCGGTCGTAGGGGCAATGCATCGGGGGGAAAAGTTGACACTAGCAACGTAAAGTCGTCAGTGGAAAGGTGCCAACTGTATTGATTTACTATGTCTCGTGTGTCTGCGTTAGTAATTGCCAGTAACGCCTTTTCCTACGTTTCCTAATTATTCCTTCGTCATGCGTAGGTCTGTCCGCTTCTATCCAGTTTGACCGACACATTCATCCACACCAATAAGTATTATTCCTGAATAACGTAATAAGCTTTGTGCTGATATTTGAAACACAGTGAGTTAAGAAATTCCATTTTGTAACGTTCCAACTACCATTGAAAATTTGATTTCAAGTTTAATTTACAACGATCTCCACAACTCGCTCCACGGCAGAAATGAGGCGGAAGCCTAAGAAACTTGTCAAAAGATCGTTGGTATAGGGTATAAACTTAATCCTTTTGAACATAAATCCCATTATATTTCCCCCGTTCATGTTTCCATTGTTTTCGCATATTGGTCTTGTTGTTTCGCGTATTCCTTTAGTTACTAAGTTGACGTGAGGTGGTTAGGAGAACGAGTTTAACCTCTGTCATTTTTAGTATCAGAGACGCAGTCTATTTCAGCTTTGCACCGGCAAGTCGCGTCGTACTGATGTCTCGTATTCATACATGACTGATGTCTCGTATTCATACATGACTGATGTCTCGTATTCATACATGACTGATGTCTCGTATTCATACATGACGGATGTTTCGAATATTTTTAGGAATGCGACCGTATTTTAATGCAATTTCCTCAAACAGAAAAATCATGTGATATAGCGAATGTTTTATATGATTTTTGCGAAGTGTTTATACCCAGTTATGATAACCTGGGGTTGAATACTTGTATAGCTGATTTCCCACAAAAGTTAGAAGATTGTATTTGAAATAATTGTATATGACGGTTAACTACAGTGTAGTGCAGATGTATATGGTTTTAAGCAGAATGTCAAGTCAAACATAAAGATTTTAATCAAAAACATTTGGCACTCCGATGGTAGTAGCAAGGCGGACTGTCGAGACGTCACTACAAGCAACGTCATCATTTAAGTATAACTAGAACCCACGTGGCGATGACTTTAGAGTGCTTCACCGCGTGTCACCGCAATTAGACAACGCTACCGCGGCCTTAGCGGCTGATCTATAACGTTTCGCGATTTGTCGATTTAGCGCTGAACTATTCGCCAATTACGTATAATTGACAAGTGTCATCCGGGTGTGCTTTTTAAATTGCAGTGTCCCCAATGGGACACGAATATCGTCTCTTAATGAGTGTCGGCTTGTTTTGTTTGTATTAAGTTTTTATTAGTTTCTATTTAAATAGTTTTTATTAGTTTCTATTTACATAGTTTTCATTAGACACGAGTAGCAAACATGATTAAAAGCGAACGCGAACGCTTCAACTCCAAATATCGCGTCGGCGTCTAGCAAAACACCACTGGCTAACTGTTCAGTCGGCGGTTCTGCGTCCGACCTCGACTATAACAATTAATGAAAGTCCGTTATAGAAGGAAATTGGTGCGGATATATATATGTGTGTGTGTGTGTATGTGTGTGTGTGTGTGTGTGTGTGTGTGTGTGTGTGTGTGTGTGTGTGTGTGTGTGTGTGTGTGTGTGTGTGTGTGTGTGTGTGTGTGTGTGTGTGTGTGTGTGTGTGTGTGTGTGTGTGTGTGTGTGTGTGTGTGTGTGTGTGTGTGTGTGTGTGTGTGTGTGTGTGTGTGTGTGTGTGTGTGTGTGTGTGTGTGTGTGTGTATTTCGTAGGTATTTTACAAAATCATCAAACGTGCTGATAATATATCAAACTCAACTTTCTGTATACGATTGTGTTCCTAAGAGGTAGAACTGTTATATTGAACATTTACTTTTTTCATATAGTGTAACTATTTTTGTATTAAATAATGCGGCGTGTGTATGTATGTGCGCTGAATATCCATTTCTCGCGTACAAATCGAAATGCAAATACGGTGCCCACCTTTGATTGGACCACAAAAGCTGTGGCGCAGCGCTCAATAACGTCGTCTTCGCGTTCAATGCTGGTTTCATCGTAAACTACTGGTGTCGTGGGTCCAATGATACAGTGTATATATATTGTATACACTGCCTGTTCGGCGTCTCTCACACGCCCGTTCAAGACGCAACTCCGGCCGCTGGGAGCAAGATCCAGTGGGTTAGAAATAGAGATCACCACTCTGTGAGTCCGCGACAGGTTACACATTTACCCCCTGTGTGGGATCTTTTACTTCCCCTGACATAGACACCAGATAGAAGGGACCAACGGCTTTTAGTGTCTCTTACAAGACACAGGCAATGTGAGGTGAACACAATTGCCTAAGTTTCGAAACGGTGGCAGGTAGAATCGAACCACCGTCCCTTCGATCGACAGTCCGGCTCTCTACCGGGCGACCACCGCTTCCCACAACTGGTGTCTAATAATGCGTTCTGCGTGCGTGTGTCCAGCAGTTGTGGATAGGTGCAGCTGTTGTGCGTTCGAACAGCAGCATATATAAATCGGTGCGTATGAATACGTCCACATATCCACATGTTACGCATTTCTAGGTTGTAACATTAACGCACGCTTGTACGCATACGCGTACACGCGCATACACTTAAAGGGGAAATGAAATGCAGCTGTTTCATGCTACATATTGAAATATATACTATATAAGTATACATTAATGGTAACAGAAACGTACTCATTTTTAAGACAAACTGAAAAAAAAACGATTTTGTTCGATGCCTAAATCGCCGCTATAGAGCACTGCGTATCGCCATCTTTGTTCCAAACGAGTGGTTTGATTTACTCCTATCTAATCCATGTTAAATTTTTTTTTGGTTTACTTCATTAGTAGACATTTATGTGCGAAAACAAAGATATGGTGCCCCATTATACACGATAGGTGTTATATAGGTCAACAAATAATTTGTATACGCGTTCGAAATAAAAATGTGAAATTAAATGTAAACGATTTATAACCAATGAAAACGTTGTTAACGTCGCACTTCCCGAACGAAGATGTTAGCTGCCAGAAGGGGGCGGTGCTTTCAAAGCAAAGGTCAGAATATTAGATGCGCGCGCATACCGGGACTATTTTTATTTTGTTGTTGACAAAGACGTCGAAGGATTTTGATAGAGACGAGTTTTTAAAAGTGATTTTTAAAATTTCCATATCACTTTGGGAGAAAATCGATACGACAGATAAAGACTCTAGTTCGACTTGTCACTCGGAAATTACGGTTGACACTCACAAAATCAAAGGGCCTGTGCCATACGGGATTACGGGTGATACGGGTTTCACCCAGTGTGCGATCCACGGTCCGATAATGACACTAATGTCCGGCCCCGGGTGAGGTTCAGTTGTGGGAGTCGGACAGTGACAGTTGGTCTATCGACGACGAAGACGTTGCGTGACTTAATAATGTCGCATGGTGTTTGTGTGGACACTGCGTGCCAATGTCGACGTACATCGAGTCGCTGTGCTGTAGGGAGATAGCTGCCGTACAGCACCGTATGACAGACCTTACAGATGCCTGCATTACCGACTATGAGTGAAGACTTCGAAACGGTTTGCACCAACAGGGCGGTGTTGGAACTTGGAAGTCGGTCTGTTGTTATTGTATGAATTCCGTGCAGACTCGTTGATTCGACCAATAGCTAGTAGGTAAGTACTACGTAGTTCAACAGGTATCAAATAATTATTCTAGCAATAACTATTTCAAACT
This sequence comes from Paraescarpia echinospica, assembly GCA_020002185.1. NCBI lineage: Eukaryota > Metazoa > Annelida > Polychaeta > Sabellida > Siboglinidae > Paraescarpia > Paraescarpia echinospica. Next base: position 56,299,731 of record CM034544.1, on the reverse strand, counting down.
TAAATAGAGCAATTATTCTTGTTCCCACCTCAAATGTTCAGGTTCATTCTATCTTCATAAAATACTATGTCTATGATTTTCATCAAACCATTTTTGAACATTTTCTTAATACACTTGCTTTTATTCTTGACAGGGCGTGTGCATCCTTTTTATACAGTTGTTTAATTCCCTATTTAAAAGTTTTCAAGCAACTTGCTTAATTTATATAAAAATGTAGACAAATTACACACTACCATGCACTAATAGATGCATAATCAGGACATTGTGCAATGTCTTATTGATACAAAAATATTTAAGTGGAGATTTTAATAATAAAAATGTTATATATATATTATGTGTGTGTGTTGTCAAGACCACATCATGAAATGTAGTCTTACAATTATAATTATTATAGCCCTTCACAAACAAATGAACCAATTCGCTGAATTCATGATGCGATATTGATCAAACAATTTTTGTTATAGTTTTGCCAGTATAACAATAATTAGAAGATAACGGTTGTTTATTATCAACTAATGCAAATAAATGAACTTTCAGGACATATCGATTGATTCGATTAGCCGCATAACGTCACTTCATGTTGTGGTCAAGGGAGAGACTTGGAAAAGGCAAGAGACGTGTTATACCAGCCTGCACTGTATCCAGAAGCGAATGGGGTTTATGAAAATTTCAGCTATGGATATTGCACTATACAGGTGAGTGTACAGTGAAAATAAAAACCCTGGACAAGTAAGATTAGATTGACCAAAAGGTAGAATGAATTACTCGGTGCCTTTTTATCCCAGTTTTGGCAACAACAATTTGATCTGTAGTGTCTTGCATGTCCCTGTTCATAATTCGATTTGTGATACTGAAGCCAACATGAAATATATCAACAGTTTATTCATATGGAGAAACAATTCACAAATAAATAAGACTACATGGCAGACTGTGCCAATGCATTAGTCAAATTCACACACCAGTTTTCAATGTTTCTTTCAGTTGATTCGCTTCACACTGTGACGCATTTTAATCTAACTGTATTACAATTTGGGTCGGTGTCAGTCCTTTAATACATACAAACTATTCCATTACAGTTCCAGTTTTACATATTTGTGGGTTTCAACTTTCAACACTAGGGGCATCTGTCAAGAAAACAAGTACTTATTATTCAAGATACAGATTCAAAGCTTGTAGTACTAGTTTCAAAATCTGTCAATTGCCTCCAAATGGATTCATTTAGATTTATGGCACTATATAAGTGTTCTTTTTATTATTAAGTACTTTTTGAGATGTTGTTGATAATGTCAAATGTAATACTAACAATGAAGTATGAATATTTAAAAACACGCATAGCTGAATCCTTTGCTGCTTCATTAGTTTGTAGTATACTTTAATAATACTGACTAAAATGTACATATTAAAAAAAACCATATATTTTGTTGTAAGATGGCACATTAGTTTTACTAAACTTGACGGTAACAGTCCAGTTTTAATAGTAATGGCCCTTATCATTTTTGTGACACAAGTCTTAGGAGCCACATTAAAAGTGTACAGTGAGTCATATGAACAAATACATGTACAGTTCAGTGTGATGTTTGAGAAATAGTGGTCTGTTGCAAAAAAACTCACTATAAGTAACATGTTTGGACTTGGTTAAACTATTCCAGTAAATTACATAAACCCCAAGTTCCCTACATCGAATAGTGTCTAATAAAACACATTGCATACCACAACTAGGATACAAGCTTTCAAGTGGATGTTCCTTACTTCAGGAGGTCCTATACAGTAGTGAGAATCCACTTTGCCTAAAATGTTTCTCTATTTCTGCCAGTGATGTTCAAACAATGTTATTTAAGCATAGAAATCCATTGTCATTTGAAATTGGATGTTGTATTAATTTGGTGGCACTAAACCGAATTGATATGGATACAACTAGTTTTCCTTAAAACGAGTTCTTTGCTTTGCCATAGCCTCCTCTTTTGCTGTTTTTTCGATGCCTGCATGCTCTGCTAGAGTTACCTCCTTACTCGATGTCGCAACTTGGAGCACACTTCACAGCTTTGGGCCACTCGTGCATCTAGCTGCAATACACTCTAGAATTTCTCCTCGGAAGCTGTAGTCCTTTGATGCCATCACTTTCTTCACTACATACCCAGCAGACTTTGAATACTGCAGCTGATACCGTAGATTGTTTGCTGTTTTTACCATTTCCCACTGATTGAACAAATGATAAATATAAAATCAGTATAACAATAGAAATATCTGAAGAATAGCTGGCTATAGCTGTAACATGCACACAGTAAACCAAACAGCTTTCTTGTATGTTCTCTCTCTCTCTCTCTCTCTCTCTCTCTCTCTCTCTCTCTCTCTCTCTCTCTCTCTCTCTCTCTCTCTTTAAATCAAACGGCTAATGTCACTTTTTAATCGGTTCCGAATTCTGCCATCCTTTTAAATTTCAACTTCCAAGGAATTCCACAATACATTCAAATATTTATTATTGAATCATATATATATAATTTATATATAATGATGTTTATATATTTATTATATTATATATGCATAAGTTTATATTTCAATAAGCAATTCCAAAGCATACCATTCCAATTCCATTTATTTATAATTAAACAATTCAAGTAACAATAAACAAATGTCCTCAATTATAATTATTTTATCTGTTGTTTGCATGCATACTCTTGTGCAGTGAGATTGTATTTTCGAAACTGTATTCCTAACATTGTTTTGCTATTGAGTACAGGCAGGGATTTTCAGCCATTTTAGTTTATTTCCTAATGCACTGCTGGATTTCTAAAGTGTGCAGCTTTGTCAAGCAACTGATACATTATTTTGTAACATCAAATGTCAACACTTTTGATTGAATGATATCACAAGCCTTACCTTATATTTGTGTTTTGGTCAATGGTGGCCACGTGGATTCGGGCTATGATGCATTGACGGCTGAAGATGGGTGCATACTTGAGGAAGAGGGCGTGTAAGCTCTCCAGTTCACAAGTGTTAACGCATTACGTAACGCTCTCTATATCATACAATGGGCTACAGTCCAGTATAGCCTTCTGGACAGTGAAGGCTTATGTACCTTCAGTGAGCCATGGTGTTGTTTTTACCGCTTGTTGTGTATACGTTGCGTGACTGCACTACCGGTACAACTCTGCACCCGCTGTCCATGAATGGGAATTCCTGATGTGATGGAGGAGCGAAATCCACATCTCCTTCATCAAGCGGGGATCACCATCACAAGCTGATGGTTGGCAATTGCGCCTATCGAAGGGACAACTTCAACTTTCTGGGCAGACAACAACCTTTATTTCTTGGTAGTCCTCTTACAAAGTCTTTCTAATGCTGGGATGTCTGTCAGTGGCAAGTGTGGTAATCTTCACCCCATGGTCAGTCAGGTTGTCTAAGTAGCGTTTCAAGCCCTCCACTTCCACCGAGAAACTGTTCTTGACCTCTGTGACCCGAAAAGTTTCTTGATCAATGATGAGTTGGCTGTCAGTGTCCATGATGAAGTAAATGCCAAATGTAAAGTTGTGTCCTGGATTGTCATATCTTGCATTGCCTGATGCGACCACGCTTTGTCTGACCAGAGCTGACATGATGGCCTCTTAATGGCATGTCCACATGTCCTCTATCTCTGGCAGTATGTATGTCCGCTGTATGTTGGAGCACTGGCGGGGTGACAAGGCGCATGGGTTCATTAGGTTGACCAAATTGTACACAGTGAATGAATGTCCAGTTAGGAAGAGGACGCTTGGTGTCAACAAGTTACTCTCATAAATGTTACCAATCTTGGGTTGAGAGTGCCACATGAACGAGTGGCCATCAACACATTCTGTGGTCACAACCACTGCAAATCCAGTCACTGTGATGCTAGGCTAAGTGGTTTATTGCAGTTTGGTGTTTTAGCAGGTGCAGAAAAGTGAAATTACGTTTTTTCTCACAAATGGCAAACTTTCTCTCTTTCTCATTAGTGTAAGAACCGCTTGAGTCATCATTAGTGATATTGCTGACACCTGCTACAACATATTCTGCATCACTCGTTTCCATGTTTCACTTCTCACTGTTGCAAACAGAATCGTCTGAAGATGGCGATAGTGAGATTGGGACATCCGAAGAGTCTTCTACAGTGACAGAACTGCCATGGTCAGGGTCAGTCGGAGAACGCGTGCTGGACTGCGATGGCAACTTTGCATACCCATGGTCATGATGAATGTTCAACGGAAAACACTATTGTCTGTATTAACTACTGCATCGACAAAGTGTCGCACTGGCGACACGACCACCGGCTTCCTTTATGTTTTGACACTACAAGTCGATGGCGTGGCAGCACTACAAGTGACATTTGTATTACCATGAGGGACAATGTCATCTCGCGTGCTAAATCCTTCGCTGGATCCTTCGAAGCTTGTGCTCGGTATTAGGCCCATTGGTTGTTTGGATACTTCCGTCATATATTATGAACAAAATGAGACAATCTTGCAAATATTCATTAAAATTGGAGCACAAGTGCGATTTACAAGTGACTTTTTCAACGTTTTCTTTTTAGTGGATATATGTGTGTTATCGTTAATTTTCATGATTAAAATGCATGTGCACTCAAATGTGTTTAACATTTGAATTTTGTAAATACAAAATATATATTTGTAATCTTTGTGGCTTTTTCCTGTGACGTTATTTCTTTTTTTCCTTGTTAGGCTTACATTCAGAAGTCAATAAATTAAATACAATGTCCTTGTTATTAAAAGCATACATTGGTGTTTGCAGTCATGCAATCTATATCAGAAAACAACTTGGTATGATAGCATGCTTGCTAAACTGTCGCCTCAAAGCTGGAACATCAATTCGGGGTCCATTGTTACAAGCCAATATTTGAGACACATAAATTAGTATTAGGCCTACATGGTGATTAACTTTACTTGACTGATGTGAACCTACTTACTATGCCAATAACTAATTATATCAGATATGACTATAGTGTTATGTTGTATGCTATTGACTGTATCGTAAACAAATATTTTTAAGGATTTAAATACTTGTAATGTCACTTATTTAATAATTCCAATGGCAATGCCTACAATACATGATTGACAGGGCTTGGTCCTAACTGGACTAATGTTGACTAATATATGACGACATTATTTTGCAAAACGTTATACTGGCTACTGTAGCTGACATTTATTGTTGTAATTATTTTGAAGGTTATTTTCCCCTTATTTCCCCACCAGCAACTAAGTCGATAACATAGACTCGCCGGCACAAATTGTTGTAAACTAAATCGGCGGATTACAAGCACTCATTATTCCCAATTATATCATAGTATTCATACGTATTTGTACTTTATTACATTCACATTTCTTATTACATTTCAATTTCGCATACGTCATATTTGTATATATGCAGACTTTGAAATAGAACTGTGGGACTATATAGTAGTCGTAATGATACCTAACGGAACTCGTGAGTGCCGAGTCACCTTGGCAACAACATGTTGGTTTCGGCTTGTCATTTCCTACGCGCCGCTTCACCCTCCAAATCAAGCAATGATGTCGAGCTTCCAGATCGATTTCGCTTAAATTTACTTCATCGGTGCATAGTTATATGTAAACAAATCGACTGGAGCTGGACCTGTGGCTTTAACCAAGAATTATGTTTTGACGTTCAATGTCTTTTTATGCTCGTCACTTTCGTATTTAGACTTGCAATCGGCGTTCGAAAGTGACTACCGCAGACTTTTGCCAATCTTGCCGCCGGCGAACACGTCAAATTCATCATCTATAACTTGTTTTTTTCTGTTGGAACCCTTCTGTGGAAGTATGTGAAAAGTTGCTTACTAACATTTATAGTATATCCAGTAGCCACGCAGTACAATAAATTGTTCTGTTTTTATGTGTTTGTATGCGTTTCGTCGGTTTTTCTGAGAGCTATGCTGCGTCGCCTATCGAATTGCTGTATACAGCTTTGGGAGACGTCTCGCCAATCAAACCGGAGGTACGACCACACGTTCCTGGAGCATGATGGCGGCGCCCTGTGCCGATAGTAGCTACGTTTAAAAAATTATTTAAAATATACCGTGAAGCTGTACTTGTCAAATCATGGTGACTTGTACTGTAAATGGTATGTTCTTATGTTTGGGCTGTGGTTGTTCAATCATTTCATTCCCCTTTAAGATCCACAAAAAGATACATAACATATACGAACGAACGGTGTGTACGCACACGTACTTAATGTAAACACACGTACACACACAATATAACATACGTTATATATGTGTGTGTATATATATATATATATATATATACATATACATATATATATATATGTATGTATATATATATTATTATATACACACATATATATATATATACATATTATATATATATATTATATAATGTATATATATATATATATGATATTATATGTATATATATGTATATATATATATATATATATATATATATATATATATACACACACACATTATAGTAACAGCACTTCGTGAACCTTGACTAATATCGCGCGAAATATTAAGCAATTAGCATATTAAAATTGTAGCTAAATGCATCCTAATAATTAATTTTTGGCAAGAGTCGATTATACACGCCGCCTGGTAGTTGGATAACGCGGAATCTATGACCAGATGAGATATGCATCACAGCGTGCAGAGCATCACTCCACTTACGTGGGCAAAACCAGAAAGGGTTTAATGGAAACCGAGTAATCCCAGCATTGACCCTGACACGACATCGACCATTTATCTAGCACTTTCTACGTGTTCGTCAATGGTCCAAGTGTTTCGGCAGACGATCCGATTTATTGTCGGGGAATTAGGTGAGATTACACATTTACGCGGAGATTATTCATTTGAGTGCGCGAATGTAAGGCCATGCATCACGTCTGTACGGGAGGTTATTATCGAGATTGGGCGCTTTGGCAGGTGCCATTTGGCTCGGATACCTTCCGGCGATTATCTGCCATCACGTCCGGTCACATCCGCGGCGTGTCTGATAAATGTTGGCTCTGGCGGGACCTGGCCGTGAACGGCTAGAGAAACTTGTAGGCTGCACCTGCATTGCGGCACAACAACGGCAGGAAAAATAGTAATAGTAGGAGTAGTATAGTAGTAACACTAATAATAATAATAAGAAGAATGATACTAGTACTACTATTACTACTTTTTTCTACTACTATTACTACTACTAATACTACTACTAATAATAATAATAGTACTCCTCCTACTACTACTACTGCTACTACTACTACTACTACTACTATTACTACTACTACTACTACTACTATTTCCACCACTACTACTACTACTACTACTACTACTAATAATAATAATAATAGTAATACCACTACAATTACTACTACTACTACTACTAATATTAATAATAATAATAAGCATTATTATTACATTGTAATAAATAATATTTATTAATTATCTTTAACATCAGTATAAACACGTACGCAAGCACGCGCTACGCTTATTATGCAGATATTCAAAAACAGGCACATGCGTACACACACGCACGAATACACACACACGATCACACGCACGCACATATACACATACGAACACACGCACGAACGCACACATAAAAACATGCACATGCACACACGCACACACACAGGCACAAGCACTCGCATGCGCACACGCGCACACTCACGCACACACACACACACATACACACACGCACACGTACGCATACGCGCACGCAAACAAAAAATGCGCACACTAACGCACGCATACGCAAATACATAGACACACACACACACGCACACACACACGCAATCATGCATACAAACACAGTCAGATTATATTGTATACGGTCAATGCAAACTTCGGTGTCAATGTATGCATGATGGTGGCACTGGCCCTACGTTCCCTACATAGGCCTACATTCACTCTGCCCATCCTCTCTGACCGCGTGAGAGGACATGTCCTAGTCAGTCTGTCCTCTACGAATGTACTGTGTCACAATTCGCTCAGTGCTCTAACGCGATACGACGTGGGTGCGTTCTACCGACACAATATATCAAATTGGTGATACATTGCTCAAGTGAGGAACAGCAGCGCATGGGGTAAATGTGTAACCTTTTGTGGACACACAGAGATATGATCGCTATCTCTAACCCACTGTGGCTTGCTCCCAGCGCCCTGAGTTGCATCCCGTTCTATTCGGGCGTGTGAGAGGCAGTGTATATTTCACTAATGGGACCGGCAGCAGAATATAGGTAGACTGCCTGAAATGGTTGACGATGGGCGGTTCCCTATTGCAAATAGGTCGCATATATGCAGTTGTACTAAAATAACAGGTGACACTGATTGAGAAAAAGCAAAATATACAGGTCATAATAATGAGGACGAGAAAGTTAGAACATATAGTAACAACAGAAAAGATTTTAAAATATCCAGCGGACGCCAGAGAACAACACTATTGGAATAGTGAGTCAACATGATGTGGAAGGAGCGCAACAGAACTACTACAAACGACCGTGCTGTTTGGAGGGCCATGATCGCCAACGCCTGTGACAGACACGGCACGTAGAAGAAGAATTGTTTGAGACTTGAGACCCATTCCGTCCCTGAGTGATCACATATAAAAACCATAATGTGTGCATAGTTGCTACAGTCCACTCACCACTCCCATCAGCCAGTACTGCGAGATGTAGACAGTCAGGTTGGGGATGACGCAGAAGACGCCGACAAACAAGTCCGCCAGAGCGAGGTTCGCCAGGAGGAAGTTCGTTACATTGCGCATCTTCCGGTGGCGCAGAATCACGAAGATAACCAGCGCGTTACCTGCAACAAAAACAACAGCAAACGTCAGTGATAACTGTAGCTGAATTGCATCACTCTGCTTAGGCGTCGGAACCGCCGGTGGTAGGTGGAAGCTGAATATAGGATTAGCCCCCCAATAATTAGGGAAGGTGGGTAGATCCTGGGGTGAAATTTGAGGTTGCTATAGTCAGCCTGAAGGGGTGTGCAAATAGAGGTTTTTGGAGACCCTCTGTCCTCCAATACTAACGACGTTCCGACGTCAGAGCGGTTGTAGAATCGTAGTTAGTTGACATATTATTCAATACGTCTTAATTGCCCTCCTATCACTGCGAACATGTATTTACTAACCAATTCATTGTTGTATTTAATGTGCATGTTTAACTTAGATGTTTCTCTTCTATAACGCGTAGTATGCTCGACTGGATATAACAATGCATAACTAATTCAGTAATTATACTAATTGAAATTTACTAATAACTATAGTCAAATGATTACATTAATTAATATGCATTCACACGGTTAATCATTTGTATAACGTGCGGGCTGTTCAGACAACATGACTGTTCACACTAAATTATTTGCTAGTAACATTAATGTTTCAATGATTGCCATCTGCTGTTATGTTGGCATACGGACGCACCGAAGCGCTGTTCCAATAAGCGATGCGATGTTAAATGTTCACGAACTCCTCGAACCTAGGTTGACTTACGATGCTGACACGCGTACGTGGATTACGTTAAATTGAATAATATTTGCTTCAGTTCTTGGATAAACGGATTTGTAAGACTTCGACAGTGTGTGTGTGTGTGTGTGTGTGTGTATGTGTGTGTGTGTGTGTGTGTGTGTGTGTGTGTGTGTGTGTGTGTGTGTGTGTGTGTGTGTGTGTGTGTGTGTGTGTGTGTGTGTGTGTGTGTGTGTGTGAATGTGTGAATGTGTGTGTGTGTGTGTGTGTGAGTGTGTGAGTGTGTGAGTGTGTGTGTGTGTGTGTGTGTGTGAGTGTGTGTGTGTGTGTGTGTGTGTGTGTGTGTGTGTGTGTGTGTGTGTGTGTGTGTGTGTGTGTGTGTGTGTGTGTGTGTGTGTGTGTGTGTGTGTGTGTGTGTGTGTGTGTGTGTGTGTGTGTGTGTTCTATTGCGGATCAAGAGTCACGACGCACGAGGCATGTGTAACAAATGTGACATGAACGAGAGCAATGAAGGATCGTGGGCGTGGCTTAGAAACTGTCAATCAAGCTGCGCATTTAAAGCCAAATTATCTCTTCCGTTACATGATATCATTCCCGCGTGCTTGTTGTAGTAATGATTAGTGGGAAGTTCGCTGAATCAGGGTTTGACTGTGTGGGAATCAAGAGAACACGCCGAACGTTAGCGGGTAAGTTCGGTTAGTTTCGTCAACCTCTGCAGTAGTGTCAATAAAGGATGTCAGCTGTATAAATGTTTATTTGCAATTTGAATAGCATTCACATAGGCGCAACAATCAAATTGCCAATACTGTATTGGGGTTGTTAATTTGGCGGGCACTGTACATCCATCATATTTACGCTAGCATTAAGGATGTGATATTAAAAATGTGGAACAGACCGCGTCGGTTTAACCACGAAATACAATTACGTACCTACTAGTTGATGTTTACAACGCCACAAACAATTTAAGCAGTGTGCCTAGACCAGGAAGAAGAAACAACTAACGGTCAAGTATTCGAAACTAATTGGTCCCTTTGGAAGGGAATTAAAGTAATCAATTATGACTTAGGAGCTAACCCCAAATGAAACTTGGCGCCTCTACTTAACAAGATTTAACAATTTTATTGAACGTGTTGGCTAAGAAAGTATTTCCGTCAAACTGTTTGTGTGTCCTCTAACAAATCAAACAGCTCGAATCAACAATCTCTACAGAACATAAGATTTACGTAACGCTTCCGTCAAATGCGACGTAGCCAACTAGGATGGGTACACCATCAAAAAAAACGTATTATCGTTTTCATTTCATACGGTAAACTCCTTATTTTTGTCTCGGCATATCTCAATCTCAATTGTTTGCAACTGTGTACAATATCTTCTGTTGCCATCTGACGAGAAACACGATAGCTTTCTTGTTTTTTATAGAAATATTTACGTCTGCGAAGTCTGGACTGCTCAGATGCTACGTGCAGCAAGACTTTCACAAAATGGCGTCATCCAGCCTACCAATCATTACCAGCCTCCCTGCGATGACCAATGGCGCCTCTACTAGGCACATTGACGATCCTCGTTCGAACTATTGCACATTTCCGAGAAACTGTTTGTCCGTCCAAGTCAACATATGGTCGCTTAGAAAACACGCATAAAACACGGACGGGCACGCATTCGTTGGAACTATTTACGCGTCTACCTTTTAATTCACACATTTATTATTAAAATCCAATTTCATAATTAAATACGCCGAAACTGAAACACATCCACTCTATCGATAATTTCGTGGAAGGAACAACGTCGAGGTATTTATTGTTAAGACCTGGTATGAACGTCAAGGCAATGTTGATAATATGTAATTCGCCTACCAACGTAGACGCGGAAACAGGGGGGGGGGCAAAGGGGGCAGCTGCCCCCGGGAATTTCTCTGAGGGGCAGACATATGGTTCTGCCCCCCATTAAATGTGAGCGTGAATGTTTGTGTCTGTAGCGAGTGTCAATGGCGGGTGGAAATGTAAATTTGATGAGGCGATTAATGTGTTTTTTTGTTGACTGTGAAAGGTGTGTGCAATTGGAGGGTAGACATATAATTTCTGCCCGCCCTCCCCCCAATAATAGGTGGCGTGGCGGCGAATTTTTTTTCAGTAGTGCTAATGCTCCGGTAGCCCCCCTCCTCCCTCCAATATGAATTTCGTTCCCGCGTCACTGCCTACCAATAACACGCTGTCAAACGAGCACCCGCTCATGTGCGATCGTTCATCATCACACTATCCCTGCTACAATGTGAATATATACATATATATATATATATATTACATATATATATATATATTATATATATATATATACATATTATACTGCGATGACGTCGGAGGTGGAAACAGTATTACGAAAAAAACCATATATATATAATATATATATACGTTTTTTTTCGTAATACTGTTTCCACCTCCGACGTCATCGCGGTACAAATTCAAAAGGGTGTTGACAACCGTGACGTTTATAAGACTACCGATCGTTGATATGTGTTGTTTTTGAATTTATGATCTAATCGATTCATTGTTTAGGATCAACAGTGTTACCAAAAAGCACATAAATTCCAACAAATGTCTTTTGAACGTCGGTGACTAAACCGTGTCATGGTGTTTGGCGCCATCTATCGTAATAGAAATCGAGCCTTGTAGCGTATTCGCTGCGCCGCCAGTTGCAAACTTCGCCGGAGAAAAAACAATTGACAAGGTATTAAAACAACTTATTCGTGGTAAAGCAATTACCTGGAAAGCATTCTGAGAGCGTTCTGAAAACACTGTCTTTGTCTGCAACGTAACCCCAATTTGCCCCCGGAATGTCGGTAAACTCACCGCATGCGTGCAATGGAAATTAATTAACTTGAGGACGCTATACGCCAAATTACGCCGTCTGTTATGGTATATCGAATTTTGCCAATACATAGGCACCATCAGTATGCGTGTCATAATACGAAACCATTCGCAGTGTCTACTGTTGTTGCGTGCACGATACGACTGTAAGATAACGCAGTGTGTAGCTATTGCCGCAAACACGGATATATCGCTCCTGCTCTATGTATATTCGTTTTAATAAATGGCACTTTTCCTATATTTCTTCTTCGTGGTGTCGTGTTTCGTGCGCTACATGGACTCGAATGGGTGCATCGTTGTCACGTTGCGTTTCGTGGCATTCTGAAGCTGGGAGAGGTATCAAGCAAGGCAACACACAGCACGGTAGTTTCTATTTAGCATTCCTAAACTATGCAGTCACCACCAAAATAGAACCACCATAAATACATGTGCACAATTGGCAGTTGCATACTAAGCCAAATCGAACGGAACTCTTTGTGGCACATTGTCCGCTGGTTCCATCTGTCTCCGACACGTAGAAAAACATAATTATCGGGTGAGCACGGATGGGAATACCTGTAATTAACTTCTTTTTTTGATACGCATCGCCAATCGGTAGACCATAGGAAACTGTTCCAGGAAGCGATTGAACACAAAAAGGAGAGAGTTGGTGTTGGCTCCTGGGAGGAGATGAAGCAATACTCATCTCTTGTGTAGAGTGTTCATGTGTCAGTTCAGAGAAAACCAAGCTGGTGACAACCCCAGTGGCTTCAAGGCAGAAATCAAAGCAAATGGCCAAAAGGTTAAAACAGTATCCAGCTTAAAATAACTGGATGCAATTATCACAGATGAGGGGTCCAAACTTGATGTGCCATCCAGGATTGCACAGACAACAGCAGCGCTAACAAGACTGGAAGCCATCTGGAATGACAGCAACATCTCACTCAGCTCCAAAATCAGACTGATGCGCTCCCTTATGATGTCAGTCTTCCTTAACGATTACGACACAGACATATACAGAGGCACCGTGAGTGAGTGATTGAGTGATTGATTGAGTGATTGAGTGATTGATTGATTGATTGATTGAGTGATTGATTGATTGAGTGAGTGAGTGAGTGATTGATTGATTGAGTGAGTGAGTGAGTGAGTGAGTGAGTGAGTGAGTGAGTGAGTGAGATGTAGGTAGAGAGGAAAGAGAGGGAAAGAGAGAGAGAGAGGGGGGGGTATATATATATATAGAGAGAGACAGGGATAGGGAGAGAGGGGGAGAGAGAGAGAAAGAGAGAGAGAGGGGGGAGAGAGAGAGGGGGGAGAGAGAAGGAGAGGGAGAGGGGGTGAGAGAGGAGAGAGAGATGGGAAGAGAGAGAGAGAGAGGGAGAGAGACAGAGAGAGAGAGAGAGAGGGAGAGAGATAGGGAGAGAGAGGGAGAGAGAGAGAGATAGGCGGGGGGGGGGGGAAATTAATAATGCGCCATTTTTACCGGCCACCTAGTATAATACAATTCCCACAAACGAATACTGAACGTAAGCCAATTATCACCTTTGTACAAACGTACATTTTATAGGTGTAATCTACGAAAGTCAATGCCTTTAGAACCAATCTGAAGTGAGCTCGAAACCACACATCAGCCAATGTACATGACACATATGTATACAAATTATCAGTGTAATAGAAACATAATAAATATGCCCAATATTTTCCTGTGATGCCTATGTACCTGTCTGCAATGATGCCTTATAAGCCGCAGGCATGCGACGCTTCACGTGAAGCGCTTAGCTTCAACAACATCACTGTCACAACCTTTTTGCGACAAACGACGATCCGGCTCGCGGGCGCAGTGGATATGTTATAAAAACTAAAACGACTGATTAAGATTGTGCTTCTTTTTCAGGTGTCTTGCAGCGGTGGATCGGAAACTGATCCCGCTGTCGTTGTATCGGGTTCCAGCTCTGGCGCGTGGCCGATGCTCGCGCGGCTCAGCGATTCCACGTACAGCTTCTGTTGATATTTGACGGCCACTTCTGTTGATATTTGACGGCCACAACTATTGCCGTAGTACGGTCACGTGACTACACACGTAACGTTGTTTAGTTAGATGGAGGGCTCGTTTCACGACATATCGTTTTTTAATTGTTTGTCAAATCATAATGTTTCAAAAAATAATTTAATACATTTAGGACGTTTTATTTGCAAGGTATGCCCATTCACAGCGTAAACGTTTTGAAGGCGCTATTCATGTCTTGCGTATTTAGTATCACATATCTTGCAGTAACAACCAACAACTCACAGTTACGCGGATAGCCATTTCATAGTCGGAGGCGTTCATATAGCTATCTCGCAGTGACACAGATTGCTATGTCATAGTCACACGGATAGCCGTCTCGCAATTGTACAGTCAGCCGTAAACGTTAGTTAAGTTAAACGAAGAGCCATCTCGCAGATGTTCACTTTTTTTACGAGTGTACCACTTTTTCCGGTAAACGCCTTTTGGTCGATGTCGCATGCATGTTGGACACGTGAAACGCACGCGTTTGGTTAACAGCAGGCGAACCACAACGGTGTAACCAACTCTCGCATCGCGATAAAATCACATCACCACTGCTAAAACTTACATTAAATATTGATGTGAAATATCTGCACATGTTTCTGTCACCTCATAATTCCTAATGGTTATTACAAGTCATCATGTTAGCCTCATAAACATATTGCACATTTGTCTTTGACAATTTCACTGGAATCACAGTTACATGTGTTTTGTCTGAACTGATATTTAATTACCGTAGAGTAAAAGTACGATATAAGTCGTAAACAACTATTGCCTTGCTCAGACCTTCAACTGTTAATTTATACCAGGACGGCAGATGTCCATTTTGGTTTGTGCAATCAAATTGTGGCAGTGGTGATGCGGTGTCATTGATCTCTATATTGAGATCAGTGCGTGTTGGGAGGCGTCGATGTTGATGCGAAATAGCCAAAAATACAGTTTATCTGTGTAACTAAATATGAAATGACCGGTTATATTTGTAGCATCGTGTCTTAAATAACAAATCACCTCTTAACAAAAAATAATTCATAACACCGTTTGTTTTTCTTGCATTCACATATTATGTACAAGTCTGTCAACACAACACAAATCTCATGATAACAATACGCCGACATTTATAATAGATAATAATTTCAGAATTATAGAAAGGTTTATTACAAGAAATAGCGCGGTGACGTAGAGCTTAGTATGATGGACTCTCGATCAAGAAAATCCGGGTTCAACGTCTGTGTTGCCGTTTCATTCACTGGATACATTCCTTCACTCATTGTTTCACCAGTTCACTCAGCTGTTTTAATGAGTACCTGGCTATATACAGTAGTGGATATTTGTGATTGTACGCTCATTGTTGCAGTCGATATGGTATTCAAATAACCAGTTCTGCCAGGGGTGAAGGGTAAATATTCTGAACTCCTAAAGACCTAAGGTTTGGATTATCTTTGTCCTTCTGCTGAAGATTCTCTCAGATTCGTGCATTTCTTCTCTAATATCAAAAATAATAGTTTGCCTGCGGCTCTGGGAATGTTTTGTATGGGCTGATATCAGCACAGACAAGACACCACCGGCTGTGTCACAGATCATCGTAATAAACAGCAGATACCGGATATGATAAATCTTTCCGTAAGCGATATGTTTTTTTTATTTCTTGCGAATTCGGCGGTATCCCGATTTGCTACGAGTTTGTTTTAATTTTATTAACCGATTCTATATACGTCCTTGGACTCGACACACAAGTAAACCCACGAACCGTGCGTGTGTGAATGTGTTTGTGTTTGTGTTTGTGTGTGTGTGTGTGTGTGTGTGTGTGTGTATGTGTGTGTGTGTGTACGTGTGTGTGTGTGTCTGTGTGTGTGTGTGTCTGTGTGTGTGTGTCTGTCTGTGTGTGTGTGTGTGTGTGTGTGTGTGTGTGTGTGTGTGTGTGTGTGTGTGTGTGTGTGTGTGTGTGTGTGTGTGTGTGTGTGTGTGTGTATGAATGTGTGTGAGTGCGTGTGTGTGTGCGTGTATGTGTGTGGTGTGTGCTTGCGTGCGTGCGTGCAATTGTGTGTGTGCGAGCGTGCGGGTGTGTGAGCGTGCGGTCGTAATAATAACTATATTTTCTTTGCAGCAATTTAGACTGAATAGTACAGTAGGTACATTACAAATTGATAAAATAATTAAATAAAGTAGATTAATAATTCATTAACTTGGACATAGCATCAACAAAATTGTCAATAACTAAAATATTTTAAATTATATGCTAAATAAATAAACAAAATTAGCTAAATTAGGTCCACTGTTAAATCCAAGCAGTTCGTAGGAAATTCGTAGGAAGTTCACTTCGATCCTCAACGTTGAGACAACAAACATTCCAATGCCAAACAGCCGAAACAGATAAACAGTCTAAACATGATATCAAGACAGCTAGATAAGCGCTACGTATAGATATCCATTAATGCGCACTATCACGGAAGTTGCGCATGTTTCATCAGGGATGTGATACATTATATTTCCTTAGAGTAGTGAGCAGTCGAGTGCTGACAGATTGCACTTAGAGCAAGTATTTATAAGTCGAATCGTCGGGTGATAGCGAGGGAACAGTTGCTTTCAAAACTTCATTGCCTTCAAGACTTTAGTGGGGCGCAGTGGTGCAGTCAATAGAGCATCGGACTCTCAATCGAGAGAAACCGGGTTCAAATTCTGTGCTGCCGAATCGAACCTTGGACATGTTGGTTCACTGTACGTCAGTCTGTATGAATGAATAACCTGCTATCGTATGTGGTGGGTGTTTTTGTGCGAATATTATTTGCGCAATAATATCAGCGTGGCTGAATACTGCAAAAATTAGTCGAGATGGTGTTTGATTGAACAGGACTGCCTTGAGTAAAATGTAAAGCGCTTTGCACACTCCTAAATACTAGACGCTACGCTCTAACAATAGTATAAGATTTGACCCTTATTTTTACTTTATTGCCCATGTTATTTTCTTAGAAATAAGAACATTTAGAGGTGATTGTATACGAAAATATTAACATTTGCAAACATTTGCATAAATACATCTTCTGAGTCTCGTGCCTAATGACATGGGCGCAGGTGTGAATGAATTATGTATGATTTTATTATTTTGGAACCTGTTCGCCATAGTAACATTTGACATCGCTTCGCATATACCCCAAGGCGCATGCGCTAGCCTCTCAAATGGCGGACAAAACATTAATTGTAGACTGCCATGTTCTTGCTCAGTGACGCCTCCTGTTTAAATATGGGCTCCATGCTCAAAACAACCGTAAACGCGTCACCGTCACGAGTCCGCGCACCGTCGCGAACCATTGCCCAAAGTTATTCACAAAATGACGTTGACATCAATAATTGCGCGTAGTGGGAATAACCGATTCCCGTAACAATTACATTATCGATAGCAAGGTCATTACAGTACAATATGTCAACATGGCTAGAATTGTTTGGCCAGGGAAGTTACACACGCGATGTCCTTGTATTTTTCTCGTTCAGTGCCACTTCGAAAATCGCTGCACTGGCCACCTGTGCGATGTTGCATCATTATTTTCAAGATCAGTACACTTACCTACCAAGCCCTTTCATCAAGACAACCTGTATACCCACATCCAATGCTCTCACAGGAAGAAAGACCCAGACAGCTTTAGTTGGCTAGTTCTAATCTACTGTTTGTTCCCATGGTTAACATGAACGCTGGAACTCGAGCCATTTCGATTACCACACCAATGTTTTGGAACTAACTTCTTTTTAGCATTAAATTAGTAGGAAATATATTTTCATTTCGCTGTCTTCTAAACACATATATTTTTACTACTGCATATCCACCTTAGCTTCTTAGCATTGTCATCAATCTAGTGATTATTAAATATACAACACGTTCACACCAATTAATTGGTAACCTTATTACAACTAATAAACGTGTCTCACAGGAAAGACAGAACGTAAGGTTGGTCCAGAAATCACTATGCATTGAATTAAAATTGCCCCGTCGTCCGCCAGTTGGAGTACCCCTCAATATCCTCATTATATTTGCAACCTGCTGCGGCAGACCACCTGGCTTGAGAAACCTTGTGTACAGCTGGGATGGCCACCTAAGACAGGTTATAATGTTTTGGTAATATAACGGCTCCCAATATGAGGCGGATCCAGCGATGGTAGTTTAGGGCTCAACAACATATAATTGCACCAACTTAAAACACTGGCGGCCGAACCAAATTCCTATGGGCGGGCTGAGGTCCTGACATCGGAAGACACGGGGTGCTGTTGAAATATTTTCGTGGCGTCTTTCACTATTTTCGATGGTCTAGGGGGGGGGGCACGCAATGGGGACACACTCAACAGCTCGAAGGGGCACGCCATTCCAACACAGGGACAGAGCGGTCAGATTCACATTCTAAAGGTCAAACGGAGCTCCGGATGCGTCTATGATATCATATTTATAAAAATGTAGCTTAAGACCCGCATCCGGTGAACTCATTTCTTTAAACACGAAACCACAGACGTAAGGCCAAGAATTGGTGAGCAATAGGTTCCGTAGATTGTGCGTTATATCGTGTGATGACACGCAGCGACTCATCCTTGATACCGCAACGACCATTTATCATGTCTGCGATGCAGACAGACGCGTCCAACATAAACACGTACCGAGTATAAACCATATGACGAACCACGGCCCCGTTCGCGCCTGCGCCCACGTCGTTGCAATGTGAAATACTGCATACACAACTGGAATTCTGACGTAACAAGAGTGGAACAGTCTTATTTGAAGCGAGCTTGACTTCCGTTTTCAGTGGTGACAATGGTTAGCTGTATGAGATCCCTCATAATGTTGATTGTGAAATCCAGGTCGCGGTTGTGCTCAAATCCAGGACGTTGCGGTTAGCGTAACCAGCTCATGTAACAGCTGCGCCTGAACATTGAATGGTTTGCACACATTTAGTGAGCGAACATTCAAATTTGCAAACGTTGTTTCTGGTCTGTGTGCAGTGGGTTAAATATCACCACTCTGTGAATACACGACAGGTTACGCTTCCCCCCCCCCAGAATAATTTGTTGTGTCTCTATAAAAGACTTAGGCAACATGAGTTGAACGAAATTACGGCTGGATGAGTGGAATCACCGTCACCTCGATCAACAGTCCAGCGTTCTACAATTGATCTACCCATCACGTGCCCTGTTGCCTAGCAAAATCTCCGTCAAGCCATCAAAAATGGATGCCGAAAACGTGGAGTGTTTAAACAGACCGTCTTATATTTGTTGAAAGCGTGGCCCCCACAGAATTTCGTTATAACAAAACCACAAGCAACGTTTCCAAAGTGACAGCTTATGTGAGAATGTTTTATTTGTGAGATGTCATGCAGCAGTAGTAATGTAATTAACATATATAACTGTTATCAAGAGTAATGTAATTAATATATATAACTGTTATCAAGAGTAATGTAATTAACATGTATAACTGTTATCAAGATTGTTGGCAAAGACAAGGTTTGACGGAGGTCACGTGCATAACCTTGTTTGTGGCATACGCAAACCCCAACCTAGCGGATTGATCAATTAGATATTGTTCTACATGATCTCAGCCACGTGCGGAAGTTGTGTTTTCATGTACCGCCAATCTGCGCAGTGGCGATAGTTACGTGTAAAGTAGACTCGATCGTCCACCTGCGTAAAACCTCACACCACCGCGGTTACCTCGGCGACCGAGGTCTTGTACCACAACCTGTTAACACGGCTTATCAAGGACGTAGCGGAATAACATGAGCCCGTGGCTGTTGCTAATGCGGGTTTATGTTATATTGACATGATGAATCCAGTACGTCGGGGTGTGCCTCAACGTCACAACAATGATACACGGTGCTATACTATAGTATTACTGTTATTATATAGTACAATGGCTGCATTACGTCTACTAGATTAAATATTCCCACATACATGTGTCACTTTAAGAACTTTGCCTTATGTCTTAGTCAGTAAGAAAACACATTTTCGGGCTAGCTTTTCAACGAACTATACTTATTATGCTAATACGCTCCACGTATTTGGCATCCATTTGTGTTGGCTTGACGCACTCTTTGCAAGGCAACATGTTATGTTTTTACTTGAATGATGTTGATATTGATCTTAAGTGAACAATGTATTTATTTCCTGTTAATCTAGTTATGTTTATTTACTTAAGGTATGTATTTTTATATTAAAATGTATAATTGTTATGTTAAATATATTATTCGTAGAGCGCTGCGATCATTAAATTACATAAAATTACATAGAATCATTGTAATAATCATTATTATGAACTATTATTAATATTGATGGGGTGAATCAAGATTGATCGTAAGGTATATGTCAGACTAAAGATCGCAAATAACAAGACAGGCGAGAAGACGCGTAGTACAAAGTGTGATCGCAGCGCCCTGCAGTGTCGGTTTCATGTCCTTTGGTTTTAAATAAGTCGAGTATATATATTCGCCTTCCCGATCTCGATAGAAACAATTCATATGTCAGATCAGCCGATTATGATGTTCTGATAAGAGAGTTGTGATTTGTGTTTGACACCAGTAGGCGTTGTAAGTATATAGAAAGAGCCGCAGGTACTCCTCCGTGCATTTGCCGCATCAGTTTGCTGTTTTGCGCTGTCGGTACTGTCACGATCAAGTCAGTCGACGCAAAGTAGTGTTGTTTTTTAAAGGGATACAGTCTGCTCCTGTACCCGAAATTAGTCAGCAGCGTAATTTGTAACAGGAAATCTGCTGTGCTGAGCGTGAGAAAATGGGACATAATTGAACATGAGATGGTATTGTGGTTAAACCAGCTTGCCTCGGCAGTATAATATTGCCAATAACAATTCTTTTGAAAACCGGATGTTTTGTTTACCATTTGAATAAGCTCGGGGTCGTATCTTCCAAATTGCGAACGTTGTTAAAGGCTTACTAAACACAATTTGGCGGATAGTATACCTTCAACATTCTTAGTTATAATTGTCTTAAGAACATTATATTAATTCATGAATTAAAAACTAGGAACAGACTACCTCCTTTTAAAATGACACTCGTGGTCGTCTTCTCGTTGCGTTCTTTGGCCGGGCTTAAGAAAAACAGCTGTCAAGATTTAACAAGATTTAACAAGGTTGCCACCCAGAGAATTAACTCTAGATGGCAAGTGGACAAGGAAGACTTTTGGCTTTTCGAGGGTCCAATACTTTTTATCTACGTGTATCCCGCCTTCGGATGTATGTGACGATTTTATTTTTAAACATATTCACGCTATTAACACCCACACAATCAGCAGATAATCAGTTCCATTCATTTAGAGTCCTTTGTGGCAATGAGAATGTCCTTATATCTAATCTACACTGTTCCTTTACCAATGTAACTTCATGTCCTCTAAGTCCTTCTATCATTCGCATATGAAAAAAAATATTTCTATCAATAGTATGTCGCATTGTATCGTTGACAGTAGATGCCTTTCATCCGTCATCCAGCATAACACGTCGTGCTATGCTTCCATCGTCTGTCATAACGCATTATGCATTACACCCGTCATCTCGTCATACGTCGCACACAGAACTCTGTCACCGCGGTACGGAGTTAGACAGCCGATTGGCTCATCGAAGTATATCGCGCGAGTCTCTCTCAGTGAATGATTAACAAAGACGTGTCCATTGCATACGACTGTTTACTCGGTTGAATTGGAGTGGTTCCGCAGTGGGCATTCGTCGTTTTATTTTTAATAATAATAATAATAAATGAAAAAATTAAGCTGCGATCATACATTTGTTAACACACACATTCCCGTAGACGCATGGGTTCACCACGGAAGAGCTTCAATTGTGCCGGTTCGAGGCAGAACGATTCAAATAACACTCGTGGGCTCCGTGAATTATTAAACAAGACTTCATCGGCGCTTTGTCTGCACTTACATACCATGTCATGACCTCACCGCTCACGCCGATCTGATATGTCGGAATACAGCTCTAAATGTCATATATCACCGGATCAAATGTCTTCCTGAATTGTCTATAAATTTGAATAACATCGATCTTGACGACAGTCGATGCAGTAAATTATTTAACATGACTTTGTGGTCTTCATTGTTTGCACTTACTCCCAACACAGTGTCCCTGCTGACCGCGGTCAACGTCGCGGTATGTCACACTGCAGCTCGAATTTCGTGTATTACCGCATCAAATGTCCCCGCCAAGCGTCCATCAATTTGTTTAGGAACGATTGTTTTTATCCCGCTGTTAACCTCACCAGAAAGACACATAATATGTCTAAATTACTTCCCATGGGCCTGACGCTAGACGATTCGACAAATTGTACCTAATTTCTATGTATCGTCTGTGAGCGCAGATGGCCTGGAATTCGAATCCGTATCCTATGCACAATCGAGAACACACCATTGAGAAAGGTCTCAGCGGGGCACCTCGCCGCACGTATTAACATTGTGTTTTGTACATATAACATCGCAGGAACGGACAACAGTGAGACATATCGATCTTATTATTGAATATGACCGGTGTTTTCATAGATCGAACGGCGTTTAATCAGATGGGTGAATAATTAATCGCGACGGACACAATCACGCGGCTTATCCGCCTCAAAGGACAAGATGTCAGAGATAGGGGCTACCGGGCGGTCAGCAGCAGCGGTCCTTTTAGTGCTGACGGCGATGTTGGATGTAGCCATGACCGGGGGGGTCCCGGTATCACTGCTGTGGCTATCACTGGTAGAATGGTGAGGCCTGCGGCAGTGCTATAAGCAACTGCCACCTGCTACAGTAGGTGTTACGTGGCAAACGTGTAAAATTGGTTGTTATACCTTTTTGGAATCGTAGTAGATAGTTGAAATTGAACACACTTTTATAATGTTTATTCACATTGTCTACTGTTCTTAATCTCTCTTAATCGGTTTCTTAATGTGTTATTTTGGATTATGTGTCAAGGAAATAAACTGACAATGAAATATGACATCATAAGTTACATATATCAGCAAAATTCAAAAAAATGTTGGCTCGTGTGCAGAAGAATACCCGGTTCGATGTGACTGGTCAGAAACGCGTCAACGTGGGAAGTACATGTGGTGGTTGTGCACCGGGTTAGCTGTTTTAACCGTATCTACTTGGCGGTGGGAAGCCGTCGACGTCGTAGATGTAATTCGGCAGGTAGACGATGTTAACTACGTAGGTGGCCGTGCGTGCGTTGTACGAAGCTGGGTCGCTAAGTGTGAATTTCTGTGCAACGGTCTGTGCTTGTAAACATAGTGTTCGCGTTTCCGGTTACACAGGTGAACGTATGTCACTCATATGGTCTACTAGCAAGGTCAAAGGGTGAAATAAAACACCATGAACTAGATTTAATTGTCTACACATTGAAACATTGCCAGTGATTCAAACATTGGTTATTCTCTATCGGATTTACACCCCACACACGACCAAGCGCAGGGTCACGTACAACACACACACACACACACACACACACACACACACACACACACACACACACACACACACACACACACAGAGAGAGAGAGAGAGAGAGAGAGAGAGAGAGCGCGCGAGAGAGAGAGTGAGTGAGAGAGAGAGAGACACACACACACAATCACACACACACACACTCACACACACACGCACGCACACACACACACAAACGCACGCACACACGCACGCACACACAGACACACACAGCTTGTGATTACAGTGAAATTCAAGCGACCACTAAATATTTTATCATTAAAGTGTAGCAAACGTGCGTTGGTTCTCAGTGGATAATCAGTACTTAAATAAAACCCACACAAATAATATGTATTGCTATCCTGCACATATGACATATAACGTACGTCATCATGACATATACCAAAACACACATATGCAATATGGATGTTTCCTCGAACCGAATACAAACATACGCCTGCGATCACTTTGCCAGGATTATTTCGAATTCTGACCTTTGAATTCCCAGTAGTGCGACTGAAGGTCAAGCAATCACGACGCTGGTATTCGATGTTATATAAATTACGAGGCGTTATTCCGCTTCTACAGACGTAGCAAGAAGATTGGAACATGAGGAAAGTCTTGATTACGTTTCACACAAAGGACGCGCCTTTGGCACCTGGCCAAGAATAACGCGTTGCAATTTGCTGATCTGTTTTCAAATCGTACAAACACTAACGTATCAGTAATGCCGCGGGTACGGCTCTCGAAGTCGCCTAATGTACTTGTTACATTAACAAGTGTGTATGTGTAAGAGAGAGAGAGAGAGAGAGAGAGAGAGAGAGAGAGAGAGAGAGAGAGAGAGAGAGAGAGAGAGAGAGAGAGAGAGAGAGAGAGAGAGAGAGACAGAGAGAGAGAGAGAGAGAGAGAGAGAGAGAGAGAGAGAGAGAGAGAGAGAGAGAGAGAGAGAGAGAGAGAGAGAGAGAGAGAGAGAGAGAGAGAGAGAGAGAGAGAGAGAGAGAGACAGACAGACAGACAGACAGAGACAGAGACCGAGACCGAGACAGAGAGGGAAAAAGGAGTGTGCGTGCGTGCGTGCGTGCGTGCGAATTATGAAACGATTCACGTATAATTGCCGTACTTAGTGTATAGAAAACAACTGTTCCAGTGTGTTGTTCTGTGCCAGCCACAACTGTCCAGACATAATCGTGAACCTACTAAATGCGACAGTTGTTCTGTGCCAGCCACAACTGTCCAGACATAATCGTGAACCTACTAAATGCGACAGTTGTTCTGTGCCAGCCGCAACTGTCCAGACATAATCGTAAACCTACTAAATGCGACAGTTGTTCTGTGCCAGCCACAACTGTCTAGACATAATCGTGAACCTACTAAATGCGACAGCCACTTTTAATGACTTTACAACCGCTGTGCACAGTGTTAGAATAAGGACATACAGAGCGAACTTCTAATGAACATGTTGTGTAGTAAACGTTAACGTAACGTGGCGTCTGTAGGGAGCGTGTCCATAACTACAGGCATACCAAAGGAATAACGAGCACATTCTATTACAAGTGAATCATTACAAATAACACTATGTCAAGTGAATCATTACAAATGACAATATGACAAGTGAATCATTACAAATGACAATATGACGAGTCAACTTTGAATTTAACCCCGGCTGACATCATAGGACGATTGAACATCTAGTTAGAATACTCTATGGAGTGAACAGTGTAGTTAGAAACAACATCAGCATGAACATTTTCCTCACAGTGCTCCTCTGCGATTTGTAATGAAGGCGTATAACAGATCAAGATGCCAATATATTTGTTAATTTCTACAATACCTGCTAAGGAGGATACAGCGAGTGTACCTGAGATCTGAATCCACACAAAACACAAGTTCACACCTAACTCATCCTAAAACATAGGTGATAGTGACTCAGACATGTTTACATAGTGAACCGCGACTTGCCAGTGAAGACGCCATTAGCCTTACTGCCAGAAGAGACAGAAACAGACGTAGACAAAAACAAGATGGCGGCGAACAATGGAGGAAGCACAGTTACTTGAGGCTGTTGGTCTGACATTGGGCACAACAAGAAGGAGTGCCCAAGACTGTTCTTGTGCCAACCTTATGTGCAATACGTAGGAACGAAGAGGATTACAAAGTAGAATAAGGATAACAAGAACAAGCTTGAATAAGAAATTGTGTCATGTAGTTTATATTATTGGGGTCAGTGACTCCTATTACGACATTACAGTCTCTTCATAGGTGCCATTAATGTGCTGGGACGGAGTGAAGTCACGATGTATGAAGTTAAAGCTGCTTTATCAGCCCGTTCGCCCATCCATCGCGAATCCGGTACTTCTATGTCCAGTTGTGTCTTTTATAGTATGTAGTCTATTAAGCAAAAGCGTACTGTTGTAAGTGTCTAAGCCAACGGTGTTGGTCATTACACCTGGTACGGTACTTGCGAAATTCAAATGCCTTACCGATGTTTAGCGCCTATCCGTTGAATTGGCCGGTGACGAGACGACAACAATACACGAAACACTGCATCACGTTTAGCCCAAATACATCCTCACGATCGGCTAATGTCTTTGGCTGGATTAGGCTTAATCCCTGCTTTTAGCTGAGTCGGTGTTATAAGCACCCGCACTAAAATGGCGAACTTGTGTAAACAAACCGGCTGTGAGTTCTATCCTGGATGAACTTTAAACTTTGACGAAACTGCAGTCACGCGTTTGATTAAATCGTCATTTCACGACGCAAGTACTATAACAAAGAACCAAACAGTTACGAACCTGTCGATTCATAAGTCACTTTACAGTTTGTTTGATAATTTCACCAAACTAAATAACAAAACATATGCACGTACGAACTAGAATGTCGTAATGAACACATAGGTACGTTTGGTTTTTGGCGAAATGAGTCTGAAACGTAAGGAACAGAAACGAATTGATGGACTACTGTTAAGTCTTGATATATTGTATCCGTAATAAAATATGTTACGTAATAAAATATGGAATGCATTGCTACATATAGCCCATTCTGCTAGGTGTGAATCATGGCATGAAATACATGGATCACAAAATTATAGAAGCCACAGAAATGTGTTGTTTTGAGAAAGATGTCGACACTACCGTGGCCATGGTAATAAAGGTATCTTTAGAACAGCCAAATAAAACAATGATCATGAACAAATTAGAACACAACAAGCAAGATGCGTAGGCCATAACACATTATAACAACAAAAAGACAGTTAGAACGTTTAGAACAACAAGAATGTTTGCGATTGAAATGCAGAGGACGTCTTAGAATAAAATAATAGTCTGTCAACATGGTTTGGAAGGCGCGTAGGAGAACGGCAGCAAAATATAAACAACTTTGCGGCTTGGAGAGCTATGACCGCAAACGCCTGCAAAGGACACGGCACATAGAAGAAAAAGAAATGGACTTAATACGTACAGGCGCTGCTGCAGCAAAAGGCGTTGGCCTCTCACCTTCTACTTCGATCCCTTAGTTCAATCACACATTTAAATAATGCATTTGAGCTTAGTAACGTCAGGGATATTATATATGAGAACAATGTCGCGCATTATCTATAAAGCTACCGTAAATCGCTGGTCGCGGCAAATAGTTGAAATTAAAAGGCCATTGTCAAGAGAACGGGTGTCGCTCTATATGTCTAACCGACGCACCGCGGGGTATCACGTTTTTAACGATAATCATGTATCGCATATTTGGTAAATATATAAAAAGTTTTGTCCGACTATAACAAATAACAAATTACTAAGCAATTTGTTATTTTTTAAACACATGCATTGCTTTATACGACACTTATGCAACGTCAAATACCTGATACAAAACAAGATAGAATGTATTCTTGTTTACTATATATTGCTGCCGAATAAATTATATAGACAGAGGTAACGAGTAATTACAATACTTCGTAACATTTGAAAATCAAAAAAGGATACTATGTTAGTTAAATTTTTACCAATTATACATTTTACTTACATGTTTTCTTAGCTGATTTAAATGTGGACTTTAAACAGTGTCAATAAATTCAAATTATTGTTGCGATTACAATATATAGGTAGAATTATATAGTTTTGGTATCGAATGGTGTCACATTAAAACAATTAAGAACGTCGTCTTCAATTGTATTTCCATTACACCGATTATTCATTTAAATCAATATCGACACAGCTCTCAGTGTCAATAAAACATTGTTTTGCCAAGTCTACAATGACTAAAGTTTTGAACTGAGTGAAAAAGGGCAGGTGGTTGACATCACACCTAAACAGAACAAATCTTTATGACCTCGACCGTTTTGAACATATCGATATTTATCTAACAAACTAAGTGTTTGGGGGCCTTTAAGTTCACAACATTAATACGTATAACATGTGACGTTACACAACATGAACATCTCATAATTAACACAAATGAACTATTACAGGAAACCATTGAAGATGATCATGCAATTACAGCTAACGAAAAACGTAGCTATGACGTCATGGATGCAACTTCATTCGACCTATGCAGGAAGCATTGGCCTTTGTCGCGCGAAAGTCACCGTCTAACTAGTCTCCATTCCCGTCCTGTCGCCTCGGGCTTCGTTGCTAATTTCCGCCTTGCGCGCGTCACGCCAATTCAGCGTTGCAACAATTATGTCCCGGGCTATTTTGACATCACCCAGTGAACACACAGCGAGCGTAAATTCAGCTACCAGACGACGGTATTGAAAGGTTTCTATTTTTTAAGATAGCATACACCGAGCGCCGTGCGTGACACAATACATGCCTGCATGCTACGTTAGTATACGTTCGCGTCTTTTCGAGGTGTATGGTAATTTACGAGATCTAACGTTTTTATGCTGAATGCAAATTTGTGGGATCGAACATGCAAATGTATGAAATCGAACATCTTTTGCTGAGTGCAAATTCTGTTCATCATTATTGTATTCTGTCAGCTGGCCAACTATATTTTACAAACCCGAGCAACAACGTATATAATACTATGCTGACATTGTATGACGTCCCGTGTGATATATGTGTGCTTGTTTAGTATAAAATATAGAAGAAGAGTCTTAAGTTGCATTTATATCAGTGTCGTTTCCAATAATAGAATGTGTCTGTAAGCGCCCTGACCTCGAGCCCCCTATCCCAATTGCGCCCCGACCTCAAGCCCCCTATCCCGATTGCGCCCCGATCTCGAGCCTCCTATCCCGATTGCGTCCCAATCTCGAGACCCCTATCCAAATTGCGCCCCAACCTCGAGCCCCCTATCCCAATTGCGCCCCGATTGCGAGCCCCCTGTCCCGATTGCGTCATGCGGTCCTGTTGTTGGACAATGGAACCGTGCGTGTGACGCCATCGGAATCGGGAAGGGAGTCGAGATCGGGGCGCTTGAAGACACTCTATTAATACACACACACGCCCGCACGCACACACGCGCGCACACACACACAAGCGCTCGTACATTCGCCCACGAAGCATGGCCCCCGTACCGTGCAAAGCCTTACGGCAATGTAATAACACGCAATCAGAATGTAGGAAATTATTTTGTGGGCATGCGTCCACGGGAATAGACGTTGACAAATGTACGGTCGCAGCAAAATACTTTGAAACACAAAAGTATTTAAATTACTACATTTCATTTAAGTATGGGCATACAAGCGACCAATGGAGGGGTGAAGCAGGAGGTTTTTGCAAAAAATTCGTTCACTCTACACTGCTCCAATTCACTCGGGTGTATGAATGAGTACCTGGCTATAGACAGTGGTGGATTGGGTTAGGGTTAGTGTACGAATAGTTTTCTCGCATTAAATGCAGCGCGGCTGAATGCTTCCCAGATAAGTCAAGATGGTGTTCGATTCTACAGGTCTGCCATTGAGTAAAGCGCAAAGTGCCATGAGCTAATGACTGGATACCGCGCTATATAAGAACTTACATGTACCGTTTACGGAAGAAACAAATGGAAGGGGCACGGAAGTGTGAATGTGTTAATTACAAAACATGTTTTAGTAAATAAGTAGATCACATTACAACGAAGGATGTTGTTAGTTTCTTTATATACTTACTTATTTCATCCTCTTCGCTCTGATAAGAGCATAGGGCTGAAAGAAAGCTCCTCCATCGTACTCTGTTGTTAGCAGTCTTCTTTGTTTCCTTCCAGGTGGTACCAAACTTCTGTAATTCCTCGGTTGTGGATCTCCTCCAGCTGTTTTTTTGGCGGCCTGTTTTTCTTTGAGGATTCCAATCAAGGGTTTGTTTTGTAACTGTTGTAGTGTTTTTTCGGAGTGTATGTCCTATCCATATCCATTTTCTTTTTTGGATTTCTGTTTTGATGTTTGTTTTGTCTTTGTAGTTTTTTGGTTGTTGTTTCTGTGACTCTCCGTGTATCTGATCCGTTATGCAGCAGTACACTTTTCACGTTTGAGTTGAATATTCAAATGTTGTTTCTTGTTGAAAGGGATGTTGTATCCCACACTGTCTTTAAGGTGATGAATACATGTCTGGCCTTTCCACTCCTGCATTTGACATCCTCGCTTGTTCCTTCTTTGTCTGTCACTACACTGCCGATATAGGTAAATGTGTTGTCCTCTTCTATATCTGTTCCCTTGATCTGTACCGTTCACCATCAGGAGTTGTGTCTTTTGTATATTTATTTTCAGACCTGTTTTCTCTCCTTCCTTTGTCAGCAGGCTAGTTTTCGCTTGCATCTGGTTGCGTGAGATAGTAAACATATCTCGTCTGCAAAGTCAAGGTCATCTAACTGTTTTGTGAAAGTCTACTAGATGCCATTTCGGCCCTGTTTAACAGTTTCTTTCCATGATAAATATCAATGGTGACAGTATGCACCCCTGTCTTATACCAGTCTTTAATTCAAGTTTTCATTCATATGTTTGATTATTGTTATGAACTTTGCAGGAATACCATAGTGTTGCATAAGTATCCAGATGACCTCTCTGTCCACACTGTCGAAGGCTTTCTCAAAATCCACAAAGTTGATACAGAGGGGTGACTGCCACTCAATTGACTGTTCTATGATTATTCTCAAAGTGGTTATTATGGTCCGTACTGATTTAGTTTACTTCTAAATCCAGCTTGTTCTTCACGTAGCTTGTCGTCTAGTGCTTCCTTCAGTCTGTCCGAAATGATGCGTGTGAAAACTGTACTTGGTACTGAGAGTAGTGTAATTCCTCAACAGTTCTTGCACATTCCCAAGTCACCTTTCTTTGGTAGTTTGACAAGGTATCCATTTCTCCATGCTACTGCGACTTCCTCTTTTTATTCGATCTTCATAAACAGTTTGTGCTTCATATCTGATGTCGTTTGTGGGTCTGCTTTCAGGGCGTATAGTGGTATGCCATCCAGTCCTGGAGCCGTTCCATTCTTTACCGTCTTCAGTGCTCTGCTTATTTCGGCCTTTGAATGTGATGTGTGTCAATATTTAATAGCATATCTGCTATTGGTATGTCTGGTCCTTGTGCCGGTGGATCTCTGTTGACGATTTCTTTGAAGTGTTTCTCCCGTCTTGATATTTGCTCTGCTTCTTTGTTTATATTTTTTCCTTCTTGGTCGTGATGGGTTCCGCCTTTTCCCCCTCTAGTGTTCTTGTTATATTGTATACTTCCTGCATGTCTCTTCGGTGTGGTGCCGTTTCAGCTTGTGTTGCTTGTCTTTTCTTGACCGCTTTGTTTCCTTACATAACAAAACATTAATTTTAATGTAGTAAGACACGCCACTGCTATATCACGAAACGACCTACGTATATCGTCTAATATATGTCGGGGAGGAGAGGAGAGCAGAACAACACGATGCGTACGTCCTCCGTTACACAATCACGGTATGTGACAGTCGGTTATAAAGTCATAAAACGACCACCTGACGGGCAAGACGTAAGCGACACCCTACAGTGACGCTGTTGCCTGATGTTTTCGGGCATCGAAGAAATGTCGTAGGTTATTTCATATTGGCATTTAAACATGTAAACCGTCGCGTATTCTCAACAGCGGTCCTTTTTAGTCGATCGAAGAGTCGAGAATAATGAAATACTAACTGGAGACGTGACTGCGTACGCGACTTGTAACTGCTGAGGCGTCAATGCCTGTGGCTACTTATTACTTATTTAGCCGCCCACTAATAGAACGTGTCAATAGGTAGTAATGTTTCACGACGCTCGTAGGTTCGAAGGAAAAAGTGGGTGAAACAGACTAGCAATTGTTGTCAATGAGACGCATTCACAAATAGTCATACATGAAAACTAGATAGCTAAATGAGTGTGAGAAACTCGTTAACATTCAACAGTTGACACGGTGCACCTGCTAATGTGAAGAAGTAATAGTATGTTATTTCCTAAAGCACGCAGTTGTCTACCTCTATTAGTTCTGACGATGATGTTGCTGCTGCTGCTGCCAATACCACTACTACCACTACTACTACTGCTATTACTAGTACAAAAACAACAACAACAACAACTACTACTACTACTACTACTACTAGTGATAATAATAATAATAATTACAACAATAAATATAATACATATAAACAACATAATGCATCCTCATCAAAAACACCATTCACTATTTGTTTTCGTAGTTTCTTCTGTAGTGCATTTGGTAGTCGTGATCACAACTGTGTTTCCCTTGTCTTAGTGGAACAGTAGTGACGGTGGTTATACAGCAGCTAACATGCACAGTGGAGTATCAGTCACAACTGTGTTCCCCTTGTCTTAGTGGAACAGTAGTGACGGTGGTTATACAGCAGGTAACATGCACAGTGGAGTATCAGTCACAACTGTGTTCCCCTTGTCTTAGTGGAACAGTAGTGACGGTGGTTATACAGCAGCTAACATGCACAGTGGAGTATCAGTCACAACTGTGTTTCCCTTGTCTTAGTGGAACAGTAGTGACGGTGGTTATACAGCAGCTAACATGCACAGTGGAGTATCAGTCACAACTGTGTTTCCTTTGTCTTAGTGGAACAGTAGTGACGGTGGTTATACAGCAGCTAACATGCACAGTGGAGTATCAGTCACAACTGTGTTTCCCTTGTCTTAGTGGAACAGTAGTGACGGTGGTTATACAGCAGGTAACATGCATAGTGGAGTATCAGTCACAACTGTGTTCCCCTTGTCTTAGTGGAACAGTAATGACGGTGGTTATACAGCAGCTAACATGCACAGTGGAGTATCAGTCACAAATGTGTTTCCCTTGTCTTAGTGGAACAGTAGTGACGGTGGTTATACAGCAGCTAACATGCACAGTGGAGTATCAGTCACAACTGTGTTTCCCTTGTCTTAGTGGAACAGTAGTGACGGTGGTTATACAGCAGGTCTCACAACTGTGTTTCCCTTGTCTTAGTGGAACAGTAGTGACGGTGGTTATGCACAGTGGAGTATCAGTCACAACTGTGTTTCCCTTGTCTTAGTGGAACAGTACACGGTGGTTATACAGCAGGCACAGTGGAGTATCAGTCACAACTGTGTTCCCTTGTCTTAGTGGAACAGTAGTGACGGTGGTTATACAGCAGCTAACATGCACAGTGGAGTATCAGTCACAACTGTGTTTCCCTTGTCTTAGTGGAACAGTACTGGTTATACAGCAGCTAACATGCACAGTGGAGTATCAGTCACAACTGTGTTTCCCTTGTCTTAGTGGAACAGTAGTGACGGTGGTTATACAGCAGCTAACATGCACAGTGGAGTATCAGTCACAACTGTGTTTCCCTTGTCTTAGTGGAACAGTAGTGACGGTGGTTATACAGCAGGTAACATGCACAGTGGAGTATCAGTCACAACTGTGTTCCCCTTGTCTTAGTGTAACAGTAGTGACGGTGGTTATACAGCAGCTAACATGCACAGTGGAGTATCAGTCACAACTGTGTTTCCCTTGTCTTAGTGGAACAATAGTGACGGTGGTTATACAGCAGCTAACATGCACAGTGGAGTATCAGTCACAACTTGTTTCCCTTGTCTTAGTGGAACAGTAGTGACGGTGGTTATACAGCAGGTAACATGCACAGTGGAGTATCAGTCACAACTGTGTTCCCCTTGTCTTAGTGGAACAGTAGTGACGGTGGTTATACAGCAGCTAACATGCACAGTGGAGTATCAGTCACAACTGTGTTTCCCTTGTCTTAGTGGAACAGTAGTGACGGTGGTTATACAGCAGCTAACATGCACAGTGGAGTATCAGTCACAACTGTGTTTCCCTTGTCTTAGTGGAACAGTAGTGGTGGTGGTTATACAGCAGCTAACATGCTCAGTGGAGTATCAGTCACAACTGTGTTCCCCTTGTCTTAGTGGAACAGTAGTGACGGTGGTTATACAGCAGGTAACATGCACAGTGGAGTATCAGTCACAACTGTGTTTCCCTTGTCTTAGTGGAACAGTAGTGGTGGTGGTTATACAGCAGCTAACATGCTCAGTGGAGTATCAGTCACAACTGTGTTCCCCTTGTCTTAGTGGAACAGTAGTGACGGTGGTTATACAGCAGCTAACATGCACAGTGGAGTATCAGTCACAACTGTGTTTCCCTTGTCTTAGTGGAACAGTAGTGGTGGTGGTTATACAGCAGCTAACATGCTCAGTGGAGTATCAGTCACAACTGTGTTCCCCTTGTCTTAGTGGAACAGTAGTGACGGTGGTTATACAGCAGCTAACATGCACAGTGGAGTATCAATCACAACTGTGTTTCCCTTGTCTTAGTGGAACAGTAGTGACGGTGGTTATACAGCAGGTAACATGCACAGTGGAGTATCAGTCACAACTGTGTTTCCCTTGTCTTAGTGGAACAGTAGTGGTGGTGGTTATACAGCAGCTAACATGCACAGTGGAGTATCAGTCACAACTGTGTTTCCCTTGTCTTAGTGGAACAGTAGTGACGGTGGTTATACAGCAGGTAACATGCACAGTGGAGTATCAGTCACAAGTGTGTTTCCCTTGTCTTAGTGGAACAGTAGTGACGGTGGTTATACAGCAGCAAACATGCACAGTGGAGTATCAGTCACAACTGTGTTTCCCTTGTCTTAGTGGAACAATAGTGACGGTGGTTATACAGCAGCTAACATGCTCAGTGGAGTATCAGTCACAACTGTGTTTCCCTTGTCTTAGTGGAACAGTAGTGGTGGTGATTATACAGCAGCTAACATGCTCAGTGGAGTATCAGTCACAACTGTGTTTCCCTTGTCTTAGTGGAACAGTAGTGGTGGTGGTTATACAGCAGCTAACATGCACAGTGGAGTATCAGTCACAACTGTGTTTCCCTTGTCTTAGTGGAACAGTAGTGGTGGTGGTTATACAGCAGCTAACTTGCACAGTGGAGTATCAGTCACAACTGTGTTTCCCTTGTCTTAGTGGAACAGTAGTGGTGGTGATTATACAGCAGGTAACATGCACAGTGGAGTATCAGTCACAACTGTGTTTCCCTTGTCTTAGTGGAACAGTAGTGACGGTGGTTATACAGCAGCTAACATGCTCAGTGGAGTATCAGTCACAATTGTGTTTCCCTTGTCTTAGTGGAACAGTAGTGGCGGTGATTATACAGCAGCTAACTTGCACAATGGAGTATCAGTCTGAGTCGGCTGGTGAGAAAGCTGACAATGATGAACTTACGGTGGTGCAATCCAAGATTGACCATGCTGACACTCAGGGGTTTAATATGCTGACAGTGAGGGGGTGAATGTGTTGGCCGGTAAGATGATGACCATCAGTGGTTGATCTAGTGGCAGTCAGAGGTTAAAATTAATACGAACCGTCGTGGGTCGATTTGCAGAGAGTCGCGGGATAAAACGCTAACCGTCATAGGTTGAAAAAGGGTGACTGTCCGCGGTTGAATATGCTGACAATTATGAGTTGAACCTGGTTGAATATGCTGACAGAAATATGCCGATAACCAGAGTTTGACAATATTGCCATACAACTGATGGAAATACTGACATTCAAGGTTTGCTATATTGACAGCCACGGGGGTACGTATTGCAACATAGATGGCGATGATGCTAACAATCATTCAGACTGTATAGGTTTCCAAAACATAATCAATGGGTTTTATATGTGCTAAGATTGATGAACATTCGCTGCAGACGTACATGCTGACAGAGATGGTGCCGACACCATAAAGTGCTGACAGAAAGCTGATAGGTCTACTTACCGATGACGCAGCCTGCTGACACGAGGGTGTAGAGGATGATGAAGGTCCAGCGGATGTGGGGGGTACTGAATGGGGTTTGGAAGAGGGGCACGGACGCGTTCCCCCCGAAGAACTCACTCCCGTTATCTGTCTCCAGCCACCCCGTCGATACATCCCATTCTTCCCTCGACGCATTCCTCTCATCCCATTGCATGTCCGACTCACTCTGATACGTCATCCCTCTCTGTGGGTGGTCCCACGGCGGGGGTGTCTAGTATCTGACCACTAGTGCTCTGGGATACAAGTCCTTTCAATGTCCACAGAAGAGATAACCAATGAAATGTATTATGCTCCCTGTCATTTAAACACTGCCCACTCCTGTGACGTATGACCACTGTCATTGAGACACTGCTCACTATTGTAATGCATGTGATGACTGCCAAACGAAGTGACGTAGGCAGCGTCCAATCAATGTCCATCGGTACTGCAGCAGAGGTGACCAATCATTGCCCACTGGTGTGGCCGGCCCACTTCTAATCTATATCCACTTCCGGTCATCATCTAGCGACTATCTAGTCAATGTCTGGTCACTGTCCGCATGTTTTTGCTTACAATCGTACTCCATATACTACCTCTTGCTGTCAACATCCCCATGTTCCAATGATAGGGAGACGTGATGACCGGAGCATCGGTCGGAGTATGCGCCGGCACTATGTGTCCATGTCGGCACCGTCTCCTCGCCTCAGTTCCTTCCGCCTGTCTACAGTGTAACCCCGGCGCCTCTCAATACAACACACCCACAGACCACGGCGGGATTATTCCAGCAATCCATTCGCCGACACACCTTATCAGATCCTAAGTGCTCACCATCCGTCTGACTCGACCCAGCAGCTGAGCACATCTCACGCCCATTGGCTGGCGTCGCCTCCAGCATTTGTCAAACTGGCATCAGCAGCGCCCCCGGGCGACCAATAACGCAAATAGTAGCGTCGATCGCCGGCGTAGCTGGGCGCTTAAATACGAACAAGCGTTCACCTGCCTGCAGACGCCAGACGAACTCGTAGGCGCCTCGTGCGTGACGTGCGTTGTTATGTGACGTGCCCACGCGTTCGATCAACGGCGAGCGACGAGGATAGGATGACGGGTAACCGGAGAATAGGATGTCTTGATTTCCCATTCAAAGGAGTTGTTTATTTAGTGGCCGCGTTGCAAGAAAGAATATGCCATCTGTGTCGTTTGTTCCACAGATTAATTGCAGGCTGCGTCAGTGGATGTATGTGTAGTGCACGCATCTAGTGGCCGCCTGGCATTGCTAACATACTGTAAGGGGTGTAATCATGGATATCTAATGATTTTAATTCGGTTAAATGTTAACCACAATTGTACTAATAATGATAATAAAACGCATGTATAATATATAAACGTAGCAATAAGACAAACGTTCGCTTCCGTGGGTGATATTTGTGGAGCAATTGCCAGTGGTTGTTTCTCATTTGGTACAATTTGACATGCTGTGTATCTCTGTGGAAGTGTGATATATCTTCCAATAATGTGGTGTCAGTCATATTCAGTTAACATAATGGTAACCGAAAGGTCAAGTTGACCCGTAGTTTTAAATGTCGACGTCATCCCGAGGTCAGCATTGATTATTGTCATTGTGTTTCCGCGCCCAAAGGTGGGACCATAGCGCTAAAGGGGCGACTGGCTCCCTTCGGAAATCGGTGGATTTGCTCCGTTGGGAAATCGTTCAGTGTAAACATACAAATGAAATGCAGCTTCCTGGTCATAATCGTGGCATTGAATGAAGTAGAATACGCCGTATTGAGGACTTTCTCCCTGGGGAAATCGGTCACTGTAAACATTTAAATGAAAGATGTTCCTGTGCTGTGTTGCCGCCTCTTCATCTCCACGGAACGATGTCCGCTCTGTAGTGTTCGTTTACTTCTTCTGTCCCCACGGACATTTACGGCGTCGGAGGCGATATAGTTCGGTATGTTCCGCCCTGTAGACGACATTGTTTAACCAACCTAATCTTCTACAATTGTCTCCCACTTCTCCCACCGCTTCATCCCTGCCTTTTCGTGATATCTCTCAATACTATCTCTCCATCATGACAGGTCCTTCCCTTTATCCTGTTGCTACCACCTTCTATTGTTCATGCTCTCAGTGTTAATGTGTATACTTTCATGTGTTGCATGTGTATTGTCTGTCTGAAACGGTTCCCGTGCTTTCATTATCAAGTGTGTCTTTGTTCCAGTTTCGTCATTCTACCTTTTCGTCCGTCTATTTGTGGTGTTCTCTCAATCCTGGTCGTATACCTGAAAGGACTACTCAATATGACCATTGCTGCCATTACAGACTGGACCTTCTTAGAATGTTCGTGACATATAAAATATATCTAAGAAACGTCAAAATGGGAGCTGAT
The DNA here is from genome assembly GCA_020002185.1 of Paraescarpia echinospica. Classification (NCBI taxonomy): domain Eukaryota; kingdom Metazoa; phylum Annelida; class Polychaeta; order Sabellida; family Siboglinidae; genus Paraescarpia; species Paraescarpia echinospica. Next base: position 56,261,390 of record CM034544.1, on the reverse strand, counting down.
AACTGTTCACTTGCGTGCGCGTGTGTGCATGTGTGTGTCTGTCTGCGTATGCGGATTTGCCCGCGAGTGCGCGTCCGCGTATGCGTCCACGTGTATGCTGACGTAAAATACATGTTTTCTTTATCAGAATCCGATGATGTCGTAAGTCTTCATTCGCCTCATATTTATCCGAATACCTTACCAATGTTATGTGATCGCCTTTGGTTGTCACTTCTTTCGGTACTTATTGGTTTAATTAACCGATCTGGATTGAAAATAACGTCGTCACTCATGCTGCGTGCGTTGCGCAATACTCAATGTTGGCTGTGAGGCCACAAAAGCATCCTTCCGTACGGCTTTGGAACCCAAGACTCGTGTGTCTACTGTCTGTTTAAATGACTTCGGGGCTAGACTCGTCTGCATTGATTAGAGAAGAAGCGAGGATGCTCGTCTTTTCTCAGAGCATTCAGTCGTGATCGCCTTAACGCTGGCAACATGCGACAGGTATGAGATTAATTAGGCAGAACGATTAGAAAACACGGCAGGTGCAGCTTTAAACAGTCGACCGAGCCGGGAGGTGAGGTGATCGGACCACGGAACACCTGTTGTGTTCAACCGCTATCCACATTGGCATATTGCGTGTGATATACGATCCATACAACACGCACACACACACACACACACACACACACACACACACACACACACACACACACACACACACACACACACACACACACACACACACACACACACACACACACACGCACACATACACAATACGCACACACACACGCATCGCACACAATAATACGTTTACACACACACACAATACACACAACACACACACACAACACACACAACACACACACACACACACACACACACACACACACACACACACACACACACACACACACACACACACACACACACACACACACACACACACACACACACACACACACACACACACAAAACTACCACCTTCTATTGTTCATGCTCTCAGTGTTAATATGTATACTTTCATGTGTTGCCTGTGTATTGTCTGTCTGAAACGGTTCCCGTGCTTTCATTATCAAGTGTGTCTTTGTTCCAGTTTCGTCATTCTACCTTTTCGTCCGTCTATTTGTGGTGTTCTCTCAATCCTGGTCGTATACTTGAAAGGACTACTCAATATGACCATTGCTGCCATTACAGACTGGACCTTCTTAGAATGTTCGTGACATATAAAATATATCTAAGAAACGTCAAAATGGGAGCTGATAACTGTTCACTTGCGTGCGCGTGTGTGCATGTGTGTGTCTGTCTGCGTGTGCGGATTTGCCCGCGAGTGCGCGTCCGCGTATGCGTCCAAGTGTATGCTAACGTAAAAAACATGTTTTCTTTATCTGAATCCGAAGATGTCGTAAGTCTTCATTCGCCTCATATTTATCCGAATACCTTACCAATGTTATGTGCTCGCCTTTGGTTGTCACTTCTTTCGGTACTTATTGGTTTAATTAACCGATCTGGATTGAAAATAACGTCGTCACTCATGCTGCGTGCGTTGCGCAATACTCAATGTTGGCTGTGAGGCCACAAAAGCATCCCTCCGTACGGCTCTGGAACCCAGGACTCGTGTGTCTACCGTCTGTTTAAATGACTTCGGGGCTAGACTCGTCTGCATTGATTGGAGAAGAAGCGAGGATGCTCGTCTTTTCTTAGAGCATTCAGTCGTGATCGCCTTAACGCTGGCAACATGCGACAGGTATGAGATTAATTAGGCAGAACGATTAGAAAACACGGCAGGTGCAACTTTAAACAGTCGACCGAGCAGTTCAACCGCTATCCACATTGGCATATCGCGTGTGATATACGATCCATACAACACGCACACACACACACACACACACACACACACACACACACACACACACACACACACACACACACACACACACACACACACACACACACACACACACACACACACACACACACACACACACACACACACACACACACACACATTGACTACCACCACACACACACACAGACACACACACATACACACAAACACACACACACACCCCTCACACACACACACATACACACACACACATATATACACACAAACACACACACACACACATACACACACACAAACACACACATATACAGAACTGATAACACAGACACACACACCACACATTAGGCTGAGGCCACACACAAGACACACACACACACACACACACACATGCTACATAAGGGTGTGTGTGTGTGTGTGTGTGTGTGTGTGTGTGTGTAAAAGTGTGTGTGTGTGCGTGCATGTATGTTACATAGCCATTACATAGCATATGTGTGTGTGTGTGTGTGTGTGTGGAGTGTGTATTATATACATATATATATATGTGTGTGTGTGTGTGTGTGTGTGTGTGTGTGTGTGTGTGTGTGTGTGTGTGAGTGTGTGTGTGTGAGTGTGTGTGGTATTATATATATATATATATATATATATATATATATACATAATATTATATAAATATATAAATTATAAATAGTAGTCTATTATCAAGGGTGGAACTGGGAGACTATACATTTGGTAAAAATAATAATAATATATATACATATAATGTTTATAAACACATATATTATTAATATGTTGTCTTCTAGTTGCACATTTGATTATTGTATACTATCTGTGAGTTTTAGATTTACGCTTTTGAACACTCAGTTGTTGATGTATATATTTATGCGTCAAAATAAAATGTATATGTCTGTGTGTCCGAATCATCGGATCCGGATTATCTGGGAACAGATTATCATTATCCAGAAAATCTGGGTCTGGATGAACGAAGTTTACGTCTGTTGTGTAAAGAATGTCAGTCTTTCAAGAAAACGTGTTTACTATTATCGGTGCATGTATTATCTACACACGTATTAACTTAATATTAATTTCTGGTTGTTTTAAATAAACTTATAGCTTCGGATAACCTAATCCCGTCAAACATTCCTTCGTGTTCAACTCCGTGACACAGCCACCTCGCTATTGTGCTCACCCTACGGGAGAAGGCATTATATATACATATACAGGGTTCTCTCGATTGATTGTTCGATACTCTATGCACCGCGCCATCGCGCTAAACAGCATTTAACATCAACGAACATGCTTACTAAATCAATTTTCGTATCCGCTCAACCCCGGGACTGGATTAAGACTCAACACAACTGCTTGGTGTGAAATACTAAACTGACATTTATGCGGACGAAACTTACCATGATACATAAATTGTACTTACAGCTGCTTTGGTACGAAACTAAAGGCGCCTGTACATCCGAATCTATGACGTGAACAAATGGCGTCATCATGGAGCTGTTGTGTGATACTGCCAGACGAACCGTGCATGTATGCGGTATATATATATATATATATATATTGTATTGTATTGTATTTATTCAGATTCCAACAGGTCCAGTGGACCCAGTAATAGGACTGATAACTGAAACAATACATATAAATAATAAAACAATAATAGAATAATAAAATCAATAAAAACAACAGGGAAATATATAAAAAACACAGTATCAACATCAAATATACCAGGCAAACATATGTTATACATAGAAATGTCTTTGAATTGAGGATCTAAATGTTTAGGTCCTGAATATATATCACAAGTTGGATCATTTAAATACAATGTGTTGAAAGTAGTCATACATCTATTCAAAACACAGTGTTTTCTAATGCTGATTCTGCTATTGGAAACTCTAAAAGGGATGTAGGTTCGTAGAGATCGTGAAGGACTGTGAAATTGGACAGCCCCTACCAGATACGACAAGTCTATTTGGGAGTGCACACACTTGTGTAAAAACATAAGATCTGCAACTTGCCTACGATGTTGAAGGGAAGGTAGTCTAGAATTATGGCAAAGCTCAGGATAACTGTCTGAGGAGTACTGTATTTTGGATTTGTAACATGGATATTTAATTAATTTCTTTTGAACTCGTTCGATTTTGTTAATAAAGTACGTTGCTAGGGATTCCATATAACTCTGCAATACTCCAACTGGCTTCTGACTAGAGGTATATACAAGGATCGCAAAACCTGTACTTCGGTAAATGTTGTGCAAACGCGCTTAATAAAACCACTCATCTTAAAAGCTTTACAAACACAACGATTAATATGATCTTTAAAAGTCAAACTGTCGGTCAATGTGATACCGAGATCTTTGACAGCGGTGACCTTGGGCAGAGACTGGCTTAAAATCGTGTATTCACAGGATATACGTTTTTTTTCATTTTGTTAGTGAATGACATTATGCAGCATTTCTCAACGTTAAGTTTAAGGTGCCATGTTTCACACCAAAGACATACATTGTCCAGATTCTTCTGCACCAACTGTCAATCGGCCACCGACGTAGTTTCTTTAAACAATTTGGAATCATCAGCATACAATGACATTTCACATGAATCAACATGATTAGTAAGATCGTTAATATACAAGATAAACAGAAGTTGTCCAATTTGTGAACCTTGTGGTACACCAGACAACACTGACTTCCAGTCAAATGTTTTGCCTTCGAGGACCACGCGTTGTTTTCGGTTGACAAGGTAAGACTGCAACCGCTCTATGCATTGCCCGGAATAGCCGTATGATCTTAGCTTGTGAATTAACAATGGGTGGCATACTGAATCAAAGGCTTTACTGAAATCCAAATAAACAGAAGCAACCTGTTTCTTGTTGTCAATAGATTCAGAAATGGCGTTCAAGTAACAAGCTAGATTAGATACTGTACTTCTACACCTCACAAATTCGTGTTGGCTGCCCGAAATTATGTTACGCATATGCTCATACAATGAGTCGTATACATATAAATAAATAGAACACGCTAGTTGAACAAGATCGCTAAGCGGCTATCGGTTGACACATTGATACAGTGACGGCTGCATGGGCCAGTGACAGCCATGCTGCCGTACGGCAGTAAGTCACTGCAGTCCCAGTGCCTATACAGCACAGCACCACGTTTTCATTATAATATCTCATGCTAACTATTAACTGACTTAAGTTAGTCAGTGTTGTAAATGTACAATGGGTTCAGACAGTTGCCTCACTAATAGGCCAGTGTCTGTGACATCTCAATAGGCCTGTAATTGGTACACAGTCACTCATTGTCTGAGGGATGAGTCTTTTTAGATTACCATTTACGTCCCCCTAAACAAAATCAGCTTTGTCATTTCATTTCGGGATGATGGCATATTCTCATGTGCGATAATCTTTGTGTGTTTTTTCGCGTACGTCTTGATCCGCACTGCAAGGTATGCCCTGATGACCCGTCTTGTCAGGGCAGAAAGATGGTCGATTTCCATTCCAATGACATGGTCACTGAAATGGTCATCTGCAGCAGCTTGCGTGAAGACAACATTTTCCAGCTGCTCCATGACAGCCATTTCCACCTTTAGATCGAGATTCTTTTGGAATGTTATCTGACGAACATTCTCAAGGACACGTCTCCTACAAAAACGTGTTTTGTGTCATTTAAACTGTCAAAAGAAAAATAACTGAGCTTGCATAGATCTAGCAGTTGAGTATGTGTGGTTGTGTGTATGTGTGTGTGTGTGTGTGTGTGTGTGTGTGTGTGTGTGCGGGTGTGTGGGGTGTGCGGGCGTGTGCGGGCGTGTGCGGGCGTGTGCGGGCGTGTGCGGGCGTGTGCGGGCGTGTGCGGGCGTGTGCGGGCGTGTGCGGGCGTGTGCGGGCGTGTGCGGGTGTGGTCGCGCACGTATGTGCGTGTGTGGGGGTTATGTTTCTGTATATGTATTATATATATTTTATATATACAGTGTATATATATATATATATATGTATATATACATTATATATATACATACATTATATAATTATACTATACACGCGCACACACAACATAAACATTTTGATATTTTTATCCACCTAGCGTTGCTGGAAATTACCGTTTCATGCAGTTTTCAACATTTAAATTTAGTCACTCACTGACACATTCACAAAACCAGTAGCCATGGAAATTACCTGAAGATGACTTCGGTTGTCTTGATGATCTTGAGAACTGGCGCGGAAGGGAATGTTAGCCCATCGTCTTGTTTTCTGACAGTCAGCAGAGCATACTTGGGTACATTTTGCGTGTGTCGATGTGGATCAGATGGATTCAGGAACAGTAGCAGTTTGCACGAGCTGCATGACATCTTGGCAGCCATCCTCATGACAATGTAACCAGCAATGTAGTACATGATGTTATCTCGGATGTCATTGGGATCCTCCTGGACTACAGATACCATCATTTTCTCCATGGCTTTCCTTTCATCATCATCATGCCACTGGTCGGGTGGAGGCTGACGCTGCTGTGATCGTTTCCTGCGGATTTTGAACAGGGGCTCACAAAGTGATTCCTCGAAGTCGGTGCAGTTTCCAGTGCTGGATGGCGAAATGCTGTTCCTCATCAGTATTCTGCGCAGGGCCTACTTGAATTGTAAAATGTTCGGGTTATTGCTCCACCCCCCTCTACGTCTTATCTTGTTGAAGAGGAGCTCGATGTGGTCTTGCGAGAATTTGTAGGTGAGAACATATTTGTAGGGATGTGTCTGGGTGAGAAGATCAGTGGTGATGTTTCGTAGTGATTCTATGGCTGCTGCAAATCTAATTATCTCTGTTTTGCGACATCCCGATCGCAGTAGCCTTCCCTTCTCGTCTTTGAGCGTCATCAGGTAGTCATACATGTGTTCCAGGTATTGTTGCCACTCACTCATGTTTTCAGCAGACAGTGGAGCTTTCGATCCCTTACCATGGATGTTCTTGGTGTTCAGGATATCGAAAAGTTTATCTACTTTTCGAAGGAAAGTTGTTGTTTCTTCACTGCCTTTGAACCCCTTCTTCGATATGTCTTCACGGAGGAAGTCTATGGCATCTGCCACTGAGGAGCTGATTGTCTGGGCTGCAACCCGCACGTTCATCTTGTGCTTTCTGTAGTCAATGTGGGCTTTGGATAGTTTATTGCCCAAAATCAAGCCCTCCTCTTCTTACAGGGCATTCAGGGATTGGATGTACTGCCACCTGATTAACTTGTTGCCGTGTTGTATTGTTTCGCATCAGTTTAATCATGTGGCACACATCGAATATGATGTATATTCTCTCTTGAGGACGTGCAGGGTGGTAGAACCATGGCCTCTTGTCACCAACGTTCAACTTGCAGCCAAGTTTGACAGCAGTGCTTTGGTTGCCGAATGTTCCATCAAAAACAACTGCCTTGACGCTGAATCCGCCTTTGATTAGCAACGCCAAGCAATCCCGTGTCAGCTGAGCTTGCACCGCAGCAGATACTTTGTTGACAATGAAGTATGCAACTGGATGTTTCCAATGACCTGTTACACCAGAAACCATGAACACCAAAGCTTCAGTGGCTAGACTGTCGTCCGCGTCAGGTAAGGCAGCTCCATAATCTGCGCAGCCAACGTAACGTTTGCCAACTGGGTCCCAGACAGTCTCTTTCCTCAGCGCCATGGCATCTGAAATAAGGACGCAGTCCTTCATCCCTGGCTTGTCTTGGAGGCTGTTGTTGAGCGTGTCGATGACATTTGTGAGGAATCCCGGTTCACAATCAACAGATGCTGCCCAACTTCTGATGCTTGATGGATGTGGTAAGTGCAATATTGTTCTGACGTCGTATGCGTTGGGCGAGTAGTAGTGGAGAGTGAGTGCAAACTGCTTGATTTGTTGGTTGTACTTTCTATTCCTTGTCGATCCACGGCTGTTGGATAGTTGGTTGCGAAAGATGTGTTGGGCCATCCCACCAAAGTTATTTTGTAGCAGTGCCAGCTCATCTTCTTCAAGTAGCTTCTGTTCTCCAAAGGACTTGAGAAGGTCTGTCATTTTGTTAATCTTCTGCTGTTTCCGCGTAACCTTCTGAGTCAAGGTCGTTATTTTCCTCTTTAATTTTACCATTTTCTGAACCATCTTTGAAGATAATGGCTGGTCTCGCGAGATGTAACTGTGTTCTATATTTAATCTCCTGGCTACTTTGGTTGGACTTGGAACATCCTGATCTTCCACAACAGTACTCATGTGACTACTGCCTCCCGATGCTTCAGCAGGGTGCTTTCTAGCCTTTCTTGGTTGGCGTTGCTTAGGTTGCAGGTGTGAAGGGAAATTGAAAATAGAGGGAACTGCCGAATCATTGAGTCTTCTTCCGACCTTGTTGGGACGAACCACAAAACATTTCACTTCAAAATGGTCACTACAGAGAAAGCTGTTCGTTGTTGGTGTCCAGTCTTTTCTCTTGATTGCTTCAATCCATGCAGCTCGGCATTCTGACCTTTTCTTTTCGTCTGGGAATCTGCAGGGTACAATATCCATTATCAGTAATTAAGTAATTATAAGTCGTTATATATTATCCCATTAAGCTTTTAGATTAATACAATACGTGTTGACTCTGCTAGGACTCTGCACAATAATATTATTAAATAACGTTTTGGTATATACCGTAATTCAACCAACTTAAGTTATATATTGTCAATTTGCACATGATTGTAATGTTTTTAAAACTGTTAATTTTCTAAATTAATGGCAATGAGGCATGTTCGTGCAGACTGTTACCTAAGTTATATTGTATAATTGAGGATCCTCACCTGTGGAAAGGGATGCCAGATCCTGTCTTCTGTCGGTTGGTACAGTTGTAAGCTACACAGGAAATAACCACATCTGATGTTTCACAATAACTATTCTAATCAGCAAGCCTCCAAATGTTGTCGAGAGTTAAAAACAGAAACACGTTGCTCGCGCCAGTATGAGCCACTCAACTGTCCACAGCTTAGAATAATCCAACTGGGATATTGACCTCAGTTTAAACTAATTTCCAGGTCACAACACTAGCTGGAGGCTACAGCCTACCCCATTAATTAATCATCAGTCACTTTGTCAAGGAAGCACGATGACAAATCTCCAGATCATTAGCCCCAACCAACCCAAATCTGGTGGCTGCTGGCCTAACCCATTAATTAGTCATGATATATCTTATCTAGGGAGCACAGTAACATATCCAAGTAACAGTTTCCTATGCCAGACATTTATTACATGTTATATACATTGTCAAACAATTCTATGCTGTATGTCATGCCAGTGGATGCAACAGTTCCTGCCGTACAGTTGGATGGCAGCCAGCGGTCCGCGGCAGCGTCACTGCAGCGAGCCAGCTTATCGCTCTCGACTATAGGGGAATGATTAATGATGTAACTCTATGGTCGTATACGACTTTCTCAAAAACTTTGCTAAGTAGCGGTAAGAGAGAGATAGGTCTGTAGTTGCACACATTTCGTTTATCTCCCTTCTTGTACACAGGAACAACACATGTTCTTTTAAAACAAGTTGGACAAGTTCCACAGTTTAAAGACATATTAAAAAGCATAGTTAGTGGACCTGCTAATTCGGCAGCACATTCCCAAAGGATTACACCTCATATATTGTCAGGACCGCATGATTTGTTTACATCCGTGGTTCTTAGTACTCCGATGACATCACCATAAGACACGTTGATATTAGCCATTGAGTCGGATTGATAGGAGGGAATAATTGGATAAACAAGGTTATCTACTAATGTAAAGACAGATTCGAAGTGGTCAGAAAATAGTTACATAGCGATCGAGTCCTCGGTGGGCGATATTGGCAGCTTTTACAATAAAATCAATATATCAGACTTTAAGACCACATAAAATCTGTATAAGACGTAAAGTTGTAGACGCACTCACGTACCATTCACGTACCATTCACGTACCATTCACGTACCATTCACGTACCATTCACGTATTGTATAGCGCGTATGCAGCAGTTCAACGCTCGCTTCAGTAAATAGGATATAGTGCGGAACGAAAAATGTTAACACTTCAACGTCGCAATTACATTATATATATATATATATATATTTTATTTCAAATGACATACGAATGTGAAAGTTGGATCTTGAACGCAGGATCTGAGGAGATATTATAAACATTTATGAGATGAAGTGCCTACGAAGAATTTACGAAGAACGTACGACTGACAAATATGTTTAAAAAAAATTGTTTGGCAGGAATACAATAAACCCGTCGTAAATATAAATCAATAGGCACCGTATATTATAGCACGAACAAAACGTACGCCACGACATCATCCCCAAAGGAATTATACAATGAGGGTAAACAGGGAAGATCTGGGTCGATGTTGGTTCGTAATATCAATGAGTGAACTGAGGTCTCCTCAAGGCGATACGAGGTTGAGCTTGGAGGCGGCAGGTATTCTAAGAAGCAGTCAGACGTACACGCAATTATCATTTCTAACACGTAGGACCACTCTCCAATAATTAACTTAGATAAACGCTTGTGCGTATGAGTTTGGCTACTAAAGTGATTACATCAAAGGCTGTCACCTTATCTTTGTAAATGGACATGGCGGTTAACGAGTTTGAACCGCTCGACCTTTCTGGGTAACCTTTTAGTCGTGTGAGATTGTTGACGTCAATTGAACCGTGACGCGGTGCAAAGAGTGCATGACTGCACTTCGCCGGTCACGTTGTGGGGCGTGGCAAAGGGTTTAGAGCGTCGGACTTTCAATCGAGAGATTTGGATTCAATCCTAAGGACTGAATATTGTGATATATTTGAACTTAGTTTTGGCTGTATACAGAGTTGCCGTATCTCCATCTGTCAATTTGCCGGCCCGTTATAGTCCACAAGGAAATTATGACGATTATGCTGTGTAATTTACCAAGATGTAGCAACGTTTAACAAGACTGCCATCCAGAGAATAACTCCGAGATGGACAAGGAAGCCTTTGGCTTATCGGAAGTCCAATTCTGCTATCTACATATAGGCCACCCTTCTGAGGTCTGAGTTGATATTGTTTTAATAATAATAATAATATTTTATTTATTCACAGTCAACTCTTAAGCTTATGCTCCGTTCATGGGTGTTTACAAAATACAGTAAAAGTGAGCATAATTAAATCTTACGTAAGTCATGTGTAATACAATTATATATAGTAAAAGTACAGGTAAATGAAATAGAAAAGCAGTGATTAACAAAAGTGCTGAAAAGCTAATCAGACTGGATAAAAAGCTTGAAATACAGACAAAATAATAATACATTTTCATTTACCAAACATAAGAGTTGAAGAGGACAGGCAACAAAAGGACTGCGTTCAAGACTCTCCTGAAACAAATCACTTATAAACACCCTGGTTTCCACCGAGGAGCTGTGAATTAGTACACTTATGGAAACATGTATTTTATTATTTTATTAATTAAATAATTATGTTATATCTATATTGTTATACAGTGTTATACATTATGCGTACGCGCCTGTGAACGGAGCAGTCCCGGTTACATGTTGCCTTTAAAACGTAAGTAATGATAATCATAGTTATATATTTATGGGGTTAGTTTCTAACTAAACATCACTATGTATATTCGTCTCCCAGATTGCCTAATGGATTAATAAGATTATGTGATAATCACAACAGACGATGATATATACAACGATGGACCAACGAATTTATAAATTAAATATATAAAACACCATCAGCGAAAACATGACTGAGATGATCCAACTAATAGCGACAAAGCAATCAACGGGCATGTAATGACGAGAATATCGTCACCGATATGAGCACTGATGAAGAAACGACGAGAAATGTTGGATAACAGCGACCTTTAAAACAAATTGAGTGCGCAGAAATATGTAAGACCATCAAAAAGAAAACGAAGGAGGACATCAGGAAGTACAAACAAGAGATCATACGAGAAACAATTATGGCATCAAAGAGCCTGAAGAATGCCAGATGTACACAGGCACTAGGCCGAGACAGACTGATTACACTTCTAGACAAGCAGGGTAGAGAAATACAAAACTAAGATATGATCATGGACCGAATAGAGGAATTCTACACGGAACTATACGACAGTGAACAGAGAACCATAACTCACACGGACCCGACAGAGGTACCAGAGCTAACACCACGGGAGGTGGAAGCAGAGGCTTGAGCATAGACAGACATTATCTCAACCATCTTCGCTTCGCCGACGATATACTCATAAGCGCTACTACACCGCAAGCACTTTCGTACCTGCTTAAAGAGTCAAGTCTACAACTCATGCGTACTACCAGCGATGACATTCGGCGCGGAAACATGGGCAAAGAAGAAGCTACATAGACAAAGATGGAAAGAAATATGTTAAACATCGCATATCAGTAGAGGAAAACAAACATCTGGGTACGAGAGAAGACAAAGGTCACAGACATGATACAACAAATCAGAAGACAGAAATGGACCTAGGCAGGGCACATCAGCAGACTACGAGATAACCGATGGATATCTCGTATCACAACCGAAGGGAAACGATCTAGAGGAAGACCGGCGAGACGGTGGAGAGACGAACTAAACGAGTAGTGGATGGGCACCATCTGGCAGAGGATAGCGCAAGACAGGCAGATTTGGAGACGACATGTTGTGGCCTTCGCCCAACCACGGGACACTACGACTGCACAATGATGATGATGATGATGATGTATAGAAACCATTGGCTTATCGGAATTCCGCATGTGTTCGTCTACATAATACCGTCCCTCGCCGGATATCTGTCAATTCTGTTTTAGACATATTGATTGCCGTTGTCGCCGTCCCCACAACCACCCGATGGTTGATTCAATTCGGCTTGTCGAATTACCGCAGCTTTCGCGGCATCACCTCAATCTGTGCACTCGTGTGACTCTCGTCGTCTTGCCTTTACTAATTATAGTAACCGTAGCTGCACGCGACAATGCGCTTGTCACTTATAAAGATGTGTTTGATTTTTCTTTTTGCTACAAGGCGACTGAATATCTTCTCGAAATAAATACGTCATTAATCTTTACAAATGATGTAATAGTATTTCACGCACAAGATTATCGTATAATGTAGAGTCAACGTTTCCCCTTGTCATAAATTCTCCGCTTCACAATAAACCGGCTTAGATGCTGGGTAACAATGATACACTTTCATTTCACCAACAACGCCGATGCTTACCGAACTTTTGTCGTGGGTGCATCTCATTTGAAAATCGCAACGGGAAATGACAGAGCGAAATATCGATTTGAGTTTTTGTTCTGGTAGACAAATTGTAATGATAAAATGCATCCTCAGTTGGATTGATGTTCGTTAACTGTTCAATGATTCGTATATTAATAGAAGAATTCACGTCCCTGGTGGAAATAAATAAATATACTTATAATGTGTTTCCTGCGCAGCTGTTATTGTTATGTGTAGTTCAATGACGTCACACTAAGGTAAACGTCGGAGCACTGTTAGTCGTGTGATCTAGGGGAGGTATGTCTTCTTTTGTGGTTATATCTAACGAGAGTCGAACTAGTATGTGTCTGTGTGTGTGTGTGCGTGCGTGCGTGCGTGCGTGCGTGTGTGTGAGTGTGTATGTGTGTGTGTGTGTGTGTGTGTGTGTGTGTGTGTGTGTGTGTGTGTGTGTGTGTGTGTGTGTGTGTGTGTGTGTGTGTGTGTGTGTGTGTGTGTGTGTGTGTGTGTGTGTGTGTGTGTGTGTGTGTGACTACGTGTGTATGCGTACGCGCGTGGCTGCGTGTGTGCGTGCGTGCGTGCGCGCGTGTGTGTTTGGGTATTTTGAGATTTTCCTTCTTAATCACATTGCATCTCGGGCGCCGAAAGTTCATCTACCACCCGACGGAGGACACGTAACCAATTATAAATTTCCCCATTGGTGAATGGTTTCTACCGAGTAATGTTGAATGGAATCGACATTTAAAAAAAGAATTATATTCATAATAGTGAAATTAACTCATATAATATTTATTAAGTGTCTATATATGTTTTACAATAAACAATGATATTGAAATACATATATATATATTTATATATATAAAAGGCCAGTTAGTGTGATTATGCATGTTTCTCTATGTTGTGCCATAGTCCCGCCAATTTCTTACCACCTTATAGCGCGTAGACTGCAGCGCAATCTTTAACGCATAACAAATGTTTACATTAACTTAAACAATCGTAGCAAATAAACAATATTATGTAATATACGTCAAACGCCCAGTACGTATATTAGTTCAACTGTCCCCTGCGTCTTTGTTTACCGCAACGCCCCCGGCACATACCTTCGTACGAAGAACTAGATTTGTTGGTTTCTGACCTAACTATGAACACTAATAACTAGTGCGAATGCTTGTTTGCGCGCATGTACGTACGCGTAATTGCATACACGCGGGTGTGTGGGTTTGCAAACGTAGGTACATGTACGCACGCACACAAGTATGCGTACGTCACACGCGTGCGTAAATACTAAATACACATGACATACGGGTGCACACCGGTACGTGACATTCCGCGTAGAGCTCAAACAATTATAGGTGCGTAACGGTGACCTTTGTAGCGCCGTTCCTTTGCCTTCTGTCGTCACGCCAGTATTTCCCTGGCGGCCAACCACTTGGCTGTTTACGTCGAACGCCGCCAGGTGTATCTATTATTGATGTGTGACTTGAGGGAGTCCTGGCCAGGCGCCCGCCGCAGCTCGTCACCTTGCCCACCTAGATTAACACCCCGAGGTGCTGCTGTCAGACCTGCACTGTTGTACAGACCCCCCGGGGCTCACGGAAGACGAACAGTGGCTGTAGAGATGTATTACTGTGCTCCATTGGAAACCAATGATAACGGTTAGTGGGACAATTCCAACTTGTGCGCAAACATACGGTTCGGTTTTAGAGGCTGTATAGTTGTGTTATTGTGCGCCATTGAAAGCTATGATAACAGTCAGTCGGACATTTTCAACTCCAACTTGTGCGCAAAGTTACGATTCAGAATTAATGGCTACAGAGCTGTATTTACTCTGCTTTATTGATGCCTGATAACATTCAGTTAGACAATTCCAATTTGCGTAAGGTCATGATTCTGTTTTAGTGGTTTTAGAAATGTATTACTGTGCTCCGTTGAAACCAGTGATGAAAGTCAGTCAGACAATGTTATTCCAACGTGTACATAAAGTTACGATTCGGTCTTAGGTGCTATTGTGCTGTATTACTGTGGTCCATTGAAACCTATGATAACATTCAATCGGGCAATTCTAATTTGCGTTGAACGTTACGATTATGTATTAGTGGCTATGGAGTTGTGTCACTGCTCCAGCGAAAGTCAGTCACACAATTTCAACTTTTGCGTAATGTTACGATTAGATTTTAGTAAAACTAAAAAAAATTGTACTTCTTTTCACGCGAACTGAGTTGCATTTTGGTCAAATCTTAACATTGTTTGAAGACAAAAATCAACGCGGAAGACGCTGCCAGCCATTTGTAGTCCAATCAAGCCGGATTCCGTCTCCGTTCACGGGATCCTTCAATCTTCGACACACACATATGCGGGAACTAGCAACTAGAAATTTAAGCCAATGCGCAACAGAAGTGTTGCCGTCTGCAAATATACCCTGTCCTTTTTTCATAAGTATTCGTTTCAGAGGCCAACCAATGCCACCAAATGGATACTGTTTCAAAGTCACTTGTACTAGATGCGTGTATCGTGAATGCGGAAGTGAACAACTGATCTCCCGCCGTATCGAGTCTGCCTGCCGTGAGTAGCCAGGAGCGTAAACAGACACGTCCAGCCTTCGGTACGAAGACGTAGCGTGTGGGCGCCTAGGACGAACGTATGCTATTGTGCGATTCTTTAGGCCACTGTACGGCCAAGGTGCTGGGTTACTTCCTGGAAGATGCCGTCAACCGTTCCCTGCAACAAGGCAGCAGGCACTACTATGTGATGATTTCGTAGAATGTAATGCAATAAGTGCAGTGTTGTTCTCCTATTGTTTACCCGTCTGTTAGGGGTGAGGCTGGCCTCGATTCTGATTCTCGATTTCAGTTAACATGTTTCTTTTCCCTCACTGACCTTGCATTGCTCACCAACCGTCTCCATTCTAATCAATCTTTCGCTCTCGTTCTCCACTCCTCTCCCAATCCTTCCAAGTCTCTCTTACAAAGTCCTCCCATCGCAGTTTAGGTCGTCCTCGCCTCATTTCTCTTCCACGTTCCCCTTCCACCTTTCCCTCCCGACGATCACAAGAGACACGTAACGGGGCACATTCTAAAGGTCTAGGGGTCACGTAGCGGGAGCACATTCGAAATGTCCACGGGGCACGTAACGGGGGTACATTCAAAAGGTCTAGGGGGCACATTACGGTGATACATACAAAAGGTCTAGGGGGCACGTAACGGGGGCACATTCAAAAGGTCTAGGGGACACATAACGGGTGCACATTCAAAAGGTCTAGGGGACACGTAACGGGGGCACTTTCAAAAGGTCTAGGGGGCACATAACGGTGACACATACAAAAGGTCTGGGGGCACGTAACGGCGGGCACATTCAAAAGGTCTAGGGGACACGTAACGGGGGTACATTCAAAAGGTCTAGGGGACACGTAACGAGGGCACATTCAAAAGGTCTAGGGGACACGTAACGGGGGTACATTCAACAGGTCTAGGGGACACGTAACGGGGGCACATTCAAAAGGTCTAGGGGACGCGTAACGGGGGTACATTCAAAAGGTCTAAGGGGCACATAATGGTAGCACATACAAAAGGTCTAGGGGACACGTAACGGGGGCACATTCACGAGGTCTAGGGGGCACATAACGGTGGCACATACAAAAGGTCTAGGGACACTTAACGGGAGCACATTCAAAAGGTTTAGGGGCACGTAACGGGGGCACATACAAAAGGTCTAGAGGGCACGTAACGGGGGCACATTCAAAAGGTCCAGGGGACACGTAACGGGGACACATTTAAAAGGTGAAATTTGAAAAAGCTCTAGGGGGAACGTTCACCTAGACCCCAACCTGTACCCGCCTACACTGTGAACACAGGGGGTCATTCCATCCCTGACACAGGCATATGCGACACACAAGCAACAAGACATGTAAGCTTAGCAGATGTGCTGGAGTCAATATAATATGTGCCTTTCCCTTTTCATTGATAGTTCTGTCAAGGGACAACGCATCAAAAAGTGTCAAAATCGCCCGCAATTTATACATGTTCTCTGAATGCCAAAGTGAAACACCAGTCTATTCCCTCGTGTAAGATCGGCTTGACGTGAGAGTCCAGGAGCGTAAATAGACAAGAGTTGTCTCCAAAACGTCACAAAGTAAAAATTGATAGTTGCTTTCTTATGTAGCACAGTATCCAGTCATTAGAATTGCTCAAAGCGTTTTACTCTTTACTCCCTGGCATTTTCCACCACTGTCTATAGCCGGGTACTCAGTCATGCATATGAGTAAACTGGAGCAACGTAAAGTGAACGAACTTGCCCAAGGTTCGACATCCCAGCACATGATACGAACCCGGGTTCTCGCGAATGAGAGTCTGATGCTCTAGACACTGCGCCACAGCGCCCCATGACGTCGGACATGGATGTACAAGACACTGTAGTACGACGTCGGACATGGATGGATGTACAAGACACAGTTGTACGATGTCGGACATGGATGTACAAGACACAGGTGTACGATGTCGGACATGGATGTATAAGACACAGTTTTACGACGTTGGACATGGATGTACAAGACACAGTTGTATGACGTCGCACATGGATGTACAAGACACAGTTGTACGACGTCGGACATGGATGTACAAGACACAGTTGTACGATGTCGGACATGGATGTACAAGACACAGTTTTACGACTTCGGACATGGATGTACAAGACACAGTTGTACGATGTCGGACATGGATGTACAAGACACAGTTGTACGATGTCGGACATGGATGTACAAGACACAGTTGTACGATGTCGGACATCGATGTACAAGACACAGTTGTACGACGTCGGACATCGAAGTACAAGACACAGTTGTACGACGTCGGACATGGATGTACAAGACACAGTTATATGATGTCGGACATGGATGTACAAGACATAGTTGTACGACGTCGGACATGGATGTACAAGACACACTTGTACGACTTCGGAACTGGATGTACAAGACACAGTTGTACGACGTCGGACATGGATGTACAAGACACAGTTGTACGACGTCGGACATGGATGTACAAGAAACAGTTGTACGACGTCGGACATGGATGTACAAGACACAGTTGTACGATGTCGGACATGTATGTACAAGACACAGTTGTGCGATGTCGGACATGGATGTACAAGACACAGTTGTACGATGTCGGACATGGATGTACAAGACACAGTCGTACGACGTCGGACATGGATGTACAAGACACAGTTGTACGATGTCGGACATGGATGTACAAGACACAGTTGTACGACGTCGGACATGGATTTACAAGACACAGTTGTACGATGTCGGACATGTATGTACAAGACACAGTTGTGCGATGTCGGACATGGATGTACAAGACACAGTTGTACGATGTCGGACATGGATGTACAAGACACTGTTGTACGATGTCGGACATGGATGTACAAGACACAGTTGTACGATGTCGGACATGGATGTACAAGACACAGTTGTACGACGTCGGACATGGATGTACAAGACACAGTTGTATGATGTCGGACATGGATGTACAAGACACAGTTGTACGATGTCGGACATGGATGTACAAGACACAGTTGTACGACGTCGGACATGGATGTACAAGACACAGTTGTTCGACGTCGGACATGGATGTACAAGGCACATTTGTACGATGTCGGACATAGATGTACAAGTCACGGTTATACGACGTCGGACATGGATGTGCAAGACACAGTTGTACGACGTCGGACGTGGATGCACAAGACATAGTTGTACGACGACGGACATGGATGTACAAGACACTGTTGTACGACGACGGACATGGATGTACAAGACACAGCTGTACGACGTTGGATATGGATGTACAAGACACAGTTGTACGACGTCGGACATGGATGTACAAGACACAGTTGTACGGCGTCGGTCATGGATGTACAAGACACAGTTGTACGGCGTCGGGCATGGATGTACAAGACACAGTTGTATGACGTCGGACATGGATGCACAAGACACAGTTGTACGGCGTCGGACATGGATATACAAGACACAGTTGTACGGCGTCGGACATTGATGTACAAGACACATTTGTATGACGTCGGACATGGTTGCACAAGACACTGTTGTACGGCGTCGGACATGGATGTACAAGACACAGTTGTACGGCGTCGGACATGGATGTACAAGACACAGTTGTACGGCGCCGGACATGGATGTACAAGACACAGTTGTACGACGTCGGACATGGATGTACAAGACACAGTTGTACGGCGTCGGTCATGGATGTACAAGACACAGTTGTACGGCGTCGGACATGGATGTACAAGACACAGTTGTATGACGTCGGACATGGATGCACAAGACACAGTTGTACGGCGTCGGACATGGATATACAAGACACAGTTGTACGGCGTCGGACATGGATGTACAAGACACATTTGTATGACGTCGGACATGGATGCACAAGACACTGTTGTACGGCGTCGGACATGGATGTACAAGACACAGTTGTACGGCGTCGGACATGGATGTACAAGACACAGTTGTACGGCGTCGGACATGGTTGTATAAGACACAAGACACAGTTGTACGACGTCGGACATGGATGTACAAGACACAGTTATACGATGTCGGACATGGATGTACAAGACACTGTAGTACGATGTCCTGCGACTTCACTACGCCTCTGTGCTGCAATAGTGTTTTTCTCGGAGATCTGTATGATCCTCATTTTTAATATAAATATTTTGAAGGTACCATAACCGCCCATTTGTTTTTATTAAACCCAAAATGTTGTGTGCAGTTCATTACACTACCCCCACGAAATGTTAAAATTGTAAACAAAAATTCATATTATTAAGTAACTTTATTCGAAATGAGAAGGCAAGCGTGAATAACAGTAATTGTTTTTTTTTAAGTTCGGGGGGCAAACTTGGTTCACACTCAACCAAGACTTGATTAAGCGATCGTTATTCTAGTAACGACGACCAATTGCATGAACGTTGACTGTAACGAAGCAGACTATGGCGCTATAATAAGGTTCCTTTAGAGAGGAACAGACTATGTCGCTATAATAAGGTCTCTTTAGAAACGAACAAACTATGGCGCTATAATAAGATCCCTTTAGAAAGGAACAGACTATGACGCTATAATAAGGTCCCTTTAGAAAGGAACAAACTATGTCGCTATAATAAGGTCCCTTTAGAAAGAAACATACTATAGCGCTATAATAAGTTCCCTTTAGAAAGGAAAATACTGTGTCGATATAATAAGGTCCCTTTAGAAATGATGACCATACAACATGTGTCGATATACGACAGCGGCTATAAACGTATTACAATTACATGGTGGGAACATCATATTTTATTGTAGCAGATGCATATGTGTACCACTGCAATGATACACCGGTTAGGCGTGTAACAGTTTATTTTAGTACAGTCGCATTGCTTGTCATCTATCCACCTATACATAGATGACAACAAATTGGTATGGAACATTAGGCATCATGTACATTCTGTCAACACTGGTTTCTGCTTAGTGTTAGTGGCGACATTGTCGTTACATATGTAGTACAAATGGCTACGAATAACTGCTGCTACTTATTCTACAAGTTAAATCGTCGTCTTTTCAGCAACAAGGATATGCGCAGGGGTAGAACCGATTGTTAAAGATGACGTCCGTCACAGCTCCACACCCTTCTCTGATATCATATCACTCCGTCCACTGACATCACGTCACCTCCTCCGCGCACCTGCATCTGCAAACGAAACACAAGACTCGTGATCTGCTATAAATTCAAAACGACTTTAATTCGTCGTTGTTAAATGTCCAGTTATTCTATACTTGTTGCAAATGGAAGCATTCCACACACTAGCTTAGCGCACGACTAAAGCCAGGAATATACTGGCATTTTTCAAACGACCCGACCAGACTCTACCCGACCCGACCCGGTCAGACCAGACCAGACTCACACCGATTGCAGTGTATACACCATAACGACTGAGTAAGATTTGACGCCAGCTTGACGTCACAATCACGTAAACTTAAATATTTTCGACTACATCAGACTGACACCGACTGGCCCCGATTACAACCGGACGCGTTGATACTCTAACCGATTGATACCGACCCGTCCGGACGAAACCAACACCGACCGGCCTGGTTGGTTTGTGCAATAATAGGTCAATGTATCCTGGCCTTAACATATATTAATATATATATATATATATATATAAGTTTTCTTTTTGCTAAGACCCAGGAGAAAACATTTAGAAAGTTTGTCATAAATTATTATTCGATGCCTACGGGAGCCCAACCCTAATATATTCCTCCACTAATAATATATGTCGATTAGCTAAGTACATTAAAAACATTGATATAAATAAATAAAAGAGTATGAAGCCATTGTGCGTTTACGGGGTTCGATCCAGCGATCAGCACGTTATCGCTCGATCTGCAGAAACAACTAACCACATGACGAATTTTGTTGGTGTTGCTGGAAACATGTTTGAACAAAACACGCAATGCTATATATATATATATATATATATATATATATATATATATATATATAACAAAACACGCAATGCTATATATATATATATAACAAAACACGCAATGCTATATATATATATATATATATATATAGCATTGCATGTTCAAACGTGTTTCCAACAACACCAAAAAAAATCGTCATGTGGTTAGTTGTTTCTGCAGATCGAGCGATAACGTGCTGATCGCTGGATCGAACCCCGTAAACGCACAATGGCTTCATACTCTTTTATTTATTTATATCAATGTTTTCTAATGTACTTAGCTAATCGACATATAGTATTAGAGGGGGAATATATTAGGGTTGGGCTCCCGTAGGCATCGAATAATAATTTATGACAAACTTTCTAAATGTTTTCTCCTGGGTCTTAGCAAAAAGAAAACTGTAGTTGCATTTTGTATTGATCCACATATAGTTTGAACAAAGGTGATATGTATTTTTTTTCTTAAAACCTCTTATTAGAATACGAAAGTGATTGTTTCAAACATTCAACCATTGATGCCATAATAAATATTTTGCTAACAAAATGACACTCGCGACTTGAGAGGGTGAGGTAATGTTTCCTTTCTAGGACATCAACATCAGATTCAGCACAAATAAAGATGAACAAACTGGCTTCAAATTAATAAGAGGGGTGTCTACTGGTGTCCCAATAGCAACGCGCTGCAATTACATATTTTGTTTACAGTGGTGCTCTAATATTTATTGTTAGGGCAAAAGCCGCTCATACTTTATAGAATATGACACTGTTTCGATCAATAAATCAATGTACATGCAGGCCAAAACCGTCAGTAAATCAATATACGAACCCACACGTAAGTGCAAAATGGCTCTAGATGTCCACGAATGCTGTCGTGAGTTTCACAATAACATTACACAAATTAATGTAATATGGATAAGGGGCTACAATGTTAACGTAATACATATTAGTGTGTACCAATTTAAGAAAATAGGCACCATGTAACGTTGTACGGTTGGTAATTTTTTGGCCAAGAAATTAATACATGCACCCACAGCATGATGGCATATGGATCATATTGTCGATGAGAAATGTCATTGGGTACCACAGTAGCAAACACTATGCAATACGATAACAGGGTTAACATTGTACCTTAATAATGGTAATAATAATAATAATCATAATCATAGTAATGTGTTGTCAAAATCGTATAAGCGCCTTTACATGATGACGGTTTGGGGTGGCAGCTAATAAGAGCAAGGTGTGAGAGAGTGGGCAGAAACATATTAACATCGGGTTTCGACATGTACGATATCACGCACGCACGCAAGTATGCACTCACACACACACACACACACACACACACACACACACACACACACACACACACACACACACACACACACACACACACACACACACACACACACACACACAAGCACACACACATACACACACAAACAAGTAAGCCCCCAATATTACACATACCAAATCCTTTTGGTAACCCATAAACACCGACTTCACAAAGGGAGAAGATGTCGTCTGGATTGTTAGAGAAGATCAGCACGGTGTCCCCCATCACTGGTTGCATACATTCCACGTAGATGGTCTCGCCCGTCTCAATTTCTCTGTAGACAGTTCTGCATATCCTCTTAGGGTTTTTATTCGGATGGACAGCCACAGTGAAGTTGTGCAACTCCCAGCCTGGAAATAAGTCAACGTGATCCTTAACGCGATGGTTTGGGTCATGCGAACATCATAGTAGTATCCACACATATTGTTTACTTTTCAACAGTTATTTGAATGCACGTACTGGGGTGATGCTTGGGGTGACATAGACCTTAACAAAACAATTCAAGCATAGAACATATGCAATGTAGATGACGTCACATACAAACTAGGAACGAGGAATTCCACAACAGAATCAAGCACGACATCGGGAAATATGAAGACATCGCTGCCACAATGAGAAAATGCAAGCTGAATGGACATGCCAGTTGGTTTTGTGAATGACGTCCACAAGTTACATCGAGGCAGAAGAGAGGAACTGATGAACAGAACGAAGACAGCGAGAGGCTGCTGAGAGAAACTGATGGACAGAACGAAGACAGCGAGAGGCTGCTGAGAGAAACTGATGGACAGAACGAAGACAGCGAGAGACTGCTGATAGGAACTGATGGACATAACGAAGACAGCGAGAGGCTTCTGATAGGAACTGATGAACTGAACCAAGTCAGCGAGAGGCTGCTGGGAGGAACTGATGAACAGAATGAAGACAGCGAGAGGCTGCTGATAGGAACTGATGGGCATAATGAAGACAGCGAGAGGCTGCTGATAGGAACTGATGGACATAACGAAGACAGCGAGAGGCTGCTGAGAGGAACTGATGAACTGAACCAACTCAGCGAGAGGCTGCTCAGACGAACTGATGAACAGAAAAAGACAGCGAGAGGCTGCTGAGAGGAACTGATGAACAGAACGAAGACAGTGAGAGGCTGCTGATAGGAACTGATGAACAGAACGAAGACAGCGAGATGCTGCTGATAGGAACTGATGGACATAATGAAGACAGCGAGAGGCTGCTGATAGGAACTGATGGACATAATGAAGACAACGAGAGGCTGCTGAGAGAAACTGATGAACAGAACGAAGACAGCGAGAGGCTGCTGAGAGGAACTGATGAACAGAACGAAGACAGCGAGAGGCTGCTGATAGGAACTGATGGACATAATGAAGACAGTGAGAAGCTGCTGATAGGAACTGATGAACAGAACGAAGACAGCGAGAGGCTGCTGAGAGGAACTGATGAACAGAACGAAGACAGCGAGAGGCTGCTGATAGGAACTGATGGACATAATGAAGACAGCGAGAGGCTGCTGATAGGAACTGATGGACATAATGAAGACAGCGAGAGGCTGCTGAGAGGAATTTATGAACAGAACGAAGACAGCGAGAGGCTGCTGATAGGAACTGATGAATAGAACAAAGACAGCGAGAGGCTGCTGATACGAACTTATGAACATAGCGAAGACAGCGAGTGGCTGCTGAGAGGAACTGATCAACATAACGAAGACAGCGAGAGGCTGCTGAGAGGAACTGATGGACATAACGAAGACAGCGAGAGGCTGCTGAGAGGCACTGATGAACAGAACGAAGACAGCAAGAGGCTGCTGAGAGGAACTGATGGACATAACGAAGATAGCGAGAGGCTGCTGAGAGGAACTGATGAACATAACGAAGACAGCGAGAGGCTGCTGAAAGGAACTGATGTACATAACGAAGACAGCGAGAGGCTGCTGAGAGGAACTGATGGACAGAACGAAGACAGCGAGAGGCTACTGAGATAAATTGATGGACAGAACGAAGACAGCGAGAGGCTTCTGATAGGAACTGATGAACTGAACCAAGTCAGCGAGAGGTTGCTGGGAGGAACTGATGAACAGAATGAAGACAGCGAGAGGCTGCTGATAGGAACTGATGGGCATAATGAAGACAGCGAGAGGCTGCTGATAGGAACTGATGGACATAACGAAGACAGCGAGAGGCTGCTGAGAGGAACTGATGAACTGAACCAACTCAGCGAGAGGTTGCTCAGACGAACTGATGAACAGAAAAAGACAGCGAGAGGCTGCTGAGAGGAACTGATGAACAGAACGAAGACAGTGAGAGGCTGCTGATAGGAACTGATGAACAGAACGAAGACAGCGAGATGCTGCTGATAGGAACTGATGGACATAATGAAGACAGCGAGAGGCTGCTGATAGGAACTGATGGACATAATGAAGACAACGAGAGGCTGCTGAGAGGAACTGATGAACAGAACGAAGACAGCGAGAGGCTGCTGAGAGGAACTGATGAACAGAACGAAGACAGCGAGAGGCTGCTGATAGGAACTGATGGACATAATGAAGACAGTGAGAAGCTGCTGATAGGAACTGATGAACAGAACGAAGACAGCGAGAGGCTGCTGAGTGGAACTGATGAACAGAAAGAAGTCAGCGAGAGGCTGCTGATAGGAACTGATGGACATAATGAAGACAGCGAGAGGCTGCTGATAGGAACTGATGGACATAATGAAGACAGCGAGAGATAGCTGAGAGGAACTGATGGACAGAACGAAGACAGCGAGAGGTTCGACGATATTATATCTGATCCATGTACACAGAATAAAAAAAAGTAATAATACGTCGGAATAATAAATAATAATAATAATAATACATCGGAATAATAACAAGTAATAATAATAATACATCTGAATAATAAAAAAGTAATAATAATAATACGTCTGAATAATAACAAGTAATAATAATAATACGTCGGAATAATAGCAGGTAATAATAATAATACGTCGGAATAATAACAAGTAATAATAATAATACGTCGGAATAATACCAAGTAATAACAATAATACGTCGGAATAATAATACGTAATAATAATATTACGTCGGAATAATAACTGTCGGAATAATAGCAAGTAATAATAATAATACGTCGGAATAATAGCAAGTAATAATAATAATACATCGGAATTATAACAAGTAATAATAATAATACGTCGGAATAATAATACGTAATAATAATAATACGTCGGAATAATAACCGTCGGAATAATAATAAGTAATAATAATACGTCGAAATAATAACAAGTAATAACAATAATACGTCGGAATAATAATACGTAATAATAATAATACGTTGGAATAATAACCATCTGAATAATAATAAGTAATAATAATACGTCGAAATAATAATAAGTAATAATAATACATCCGAATAATAGCAAGTAATAATAATAATTCGTCGGAATAATAACAAGTAATAATAATGATACGTCTGAATAATAGCAAGTAATAACAATAATACGTCGGATTAATAATAATACATAATAATAATAATACATCAGAATAATAAAAAGTACTAATAATGCGTCGGAATAATAATAAGTAATAATAATACGTCGGAATAATAGCAAGTAATAATGATAATACGTCGGAATAATAATAAATAATAATAATGCGTCGGAATAATAACAAGTACTAATAATAATACTTAGGAATAATAGCAAGTAATAATAATAACACGTCGGAATAATAATAAGGAATAATAATGCGTCGGATTAATAATGAGTAATAATACGTCAACTTGTAGACCATCATAAATCTAGACCAAATTAAATTAAGAGGCGTTAAAATACAGACCTGTGTCCTCAGTTACTTGAACCGTAACATGAAAATGTGATATCCATACGTTCAAAACGTTGTTTCCTATGTGTTTTCAAAAGTATCCACTAGATGGCGCCAACACACAATACATTTCGTGATTATTGTGGGCTAGGTTTGGCTGAATTAAAGTGCCAGTTTCGGACGGGTTTGGCCGACTTGAGGTCTAATGGGTTAATGTTAAAACTAGTTAGTTAAATAAATAACAATACATTGTGGCTAGCGATGTAACTGTGTTTACTTCTGACGGAAGATTGTTCCACAAGGTAGAAGATATGTTCACGCCAACTCACCGCAGCAATCTCCCCGGTTGGTTATGAGCACTCCTTCTACGTCGACCGTGCGGTGCATCTCCACCAACCAGAACTGCTTCGTCCTGGCGCAACTGTTGTGGGAGAAGATGGGGTCTGCATTTCCATCAATAGCCTTTGCTGCGGCGCCATGGTAAAGTAATTTGGATCTCTGAAAGGCAAACCGTCCAACTGCCCAGTTGCTCCAGATATCTGCAACACAATCGTTGTTACGTACACATTAGCTAAAAGTATCTGAATGCATATACGAGCACTTGTTTCAAAATACTTTTAATAATTTGTGATATTTGTGATTAGGTTACGGTAGCAACATATTGAATTATATTTACTTCATTCCCGCGATGCCATGCTAATAATAATTATTATTTATTTCTTATATAGCGCCCCATCCAAATAATTTTTCTGGGGCGCTTTACAATGGTTAATGCAAATAAATAAATAAATAAATAACATCAGACGATATAGATAGTTTAAAAATACTATGCAATCATTACTACTAAGTAAAATCAACTATACTGTTTTAACATATATAAATAAACACAATTATTCAAGCCATTAAAACAATAAAATAGATTAATTATAATACTAAATTAATTAAAATAAAGGTATAAATAATTATAATCATGGTGCCTATAAGACATTTCGACTGTGAAAACGTGGTATTTTAAAATTGATATTAATTGTATAACTGTTATCAGTTGATGAGATTGTTAACCGAAGTGGAATATGTTCCTTGTCAACACCGCTCTCATCACTGTTAGAGTGAAGGGAATGAGTGTGAATATAAGGTTATATTGCTGTGATTGCCTATGATTTATACTTTTATGTAATAACATACCACATGACAAAGCTTTCTTTTGAGAAATTCAATAAAGTATCTTGTATCTTGTTGAATTATTGAATAAATTTCACACGATGACCACAGTTGTGAAGTCATGCTTAATAATAACGAAAATCCCCACATGTTTGAATGGAAGAGGCACAGAAACATATACAGCCCACGTGGTGTCATACAACAACTACGGTTACATTGATGCGTCCGACGCGTGTAGCAACACCATTTGTGTTATAATGAGAGGTCTACGAACGTATTCTCTGTTGTGCTACACGCGCCCATGACTCTTTATACTGATGAAAGCTGTTTCATTTTCGTTTTATGTCACGCGCATTAAAAACAATGTGGTTTCAACCTTACGTTGATTATACATTACAACTTAGGTGAACAGGTACATGCATGTTATGCATGTGGTAGAATTGTATCTAGGGGAAGGTGGGAAACAGCCGCATAGCGGGGCACGTACACCACCCGTCAGCACTCAACAATAAATATTCGAAAGGACAAACATTTCGTGAAATACCAGATGACATGCTGTTTCACAAAAAAAGTGGTTTTGTCGTATTCAGATGTTATATTCCTGCTTAGCTGTAATGTACGATATGCCATAACTATCGCAACACTGTGTACGTTTTGTGTAAATGGTGAAGTTTATACTATGTTTTCACCAACAATAAAACAAAAATCGCGCTTGCTGAAAAAGCATGGATCAATCTTGATGTTTATGTGAACCCCGCCTTGGGGCACACCCTCATAGTTAAAAAGTGCAATTCGCATACTACAGATACCTTCTCAAGCTGGATACGTATTTACTGTATAGTTGATATAGTCATATGTCAGTGTAATTTGGCGAAACAATTATTTGTTCCTGTATTTAAAACCACAATTTTCCTGCGAAAAGGCGAAGAAAAATATTATTTCAAACAAATCTAATAACTTAATTATAACGACTTAATTAAAAAAATTATATTGTTAGGCAGTACAATACAATTTCCCCATTAATTAGGAATATAATATAGTAATACAATAATTGCGATCAGTTGATGATAGTCGTGTTCGTGTGCCGCTAACAATTAATACTGCCGTGTTTCAACAAGGTGCGTGTATTAGCGAACAAGAAGGCAATTTGCAGCACGTAGTAAATAACAAGAAGACAAGATGCGTGTATCAGTGACCAAGAAGGCAGTTTGCAGCACGTAGTAGAGAACGAGAAGACAAGGTGCGTGTATCAGTGACCATGAAGGCAGTTTGCAGCACGTAGTAGAGAACAAGAAGACAAGGTGCATGTAGAAGCGAACAAGAAAGCATACCAGTGCGAAATACAAATAAATTCTACATAAACTAGCACAGAAAGCCGCAGTCCGTCTTATGTACTCTATTGTTATATCGAGAATTAAATTTGCGAACTGTCTGCCATGTGACATCCCCGACTGCCTAATCAACAAGCTGCAAAGAGTGTAAAATGCTGCTGCTCGGCTGGTGGTCAACTGCCACAGATGAGACCATATCACACAGGTACTCAAGATACTGCACTGGCTTCCCGTGAAGCAACGCATTCATTACGCAATTCTGCTACTGTCGTTTCGTGCTCAACACGGACTGGCACCAGCTTACATCACCGACCTACTCCATGAACAAAGAGCTACTCGAGTGTCGCGTTTTTTCCCAGAGAATTATGTAGATATACTTGTACATGTGTGTTATTCAATGTTATCACAAATCCGAAGCCATATATTTGCCAAAACATTGGTCTTAAACAGTGACTGGTCACAGTGCACACCTGGAAATGTCTGTTTTCCAAAAATGTCCGAAGGCGCAGATACGTGACGTCACTCGTGGAACCGCCTACACGGTCTACGCGGCTAAATGTTATTTCATTATAATTATATGTCAGCTGTTTTATTATTAACATCTATAATTGATGAAGATATGCGTTGTGGGTAACAGTGGCAATTCGGTGTTTGACTGTAAATTCGGTGCACATCTTCCCCAAAAACCCAATTTGTTGGCAGAAAATGGAACATTTTGTGTGTAAAAGACGGGATCCAAGCTATGCCTACGGCGAATAACATCACTTGTTGTTCAGATCTGCCGATGGGTATGTGGTGGAAGATGGGCTTCAAAATACAGTTAGATGTCAATAAATCAACAGTCCTTAAAATGACAAATAATAATAATTGCTTTATTCACAGACCCCATGCAACATACAAGTACATTATCATGGTTCTATAGTTGTGTTATAAACAATAGTTACAATGTACAGAATGAAAAATCACCCGTCAACAAAATGTATATACAGGGAATTGAACCAGTATTTCCATATTCTTGACATGTATTTCACGTCACTATTAATAATGTTACAAATCAATATGTTTTTTGAGAACTGCAGTCGGCATATAAACCTATATATCAAATTTATAATAACAGCAGCACAGTTAGGTAAATTATTGTTAACAAACATTTCACTAGCACTACAGTATCTGTCATAACCTAACACCATTCGAAATATATTGTTGTAAGAGACATACAATTTCCTGATTGCATAGTTATGAAAATTCCACCATAAATGGGCAGTATACATAGGTGAGCAAAAAGTAGTAAACAATGTCTTCTTTACATCATTTGAACACATATGAAATTTTCTTATGATCATGTTGCCTTGTGCATACAACTGGCGACATTGTCTAGATATATCATTGTCATCTAGCATACTATTTGAAATTATATGACCCAAATATTTTACAGATTCTACCTCACATAGTTTGTCGTTACCAAGCATAAAACTTGGAAATTTAACATTCTTACAACTCTTGTTTCTAATTATTATGACCATACTCTTTTTGGCATTGTACCTTATGTCATGAGATACTCCATATTGATCACAGACAGTGAGAAGGGTCTGTAATCCCCTGCTGGACTGACAAAATACTACAAGATCATCAGCATACATAATATTATTTACACAATTATATCCTACATAACATCCTGTATTGCAACTATTAAGTACAGTGGATAAACCATCCACGTAAACACTGAACAAATAGGGGGATAAAATACCTCCTTGTCTAACTCCATTACTTACATAAATACTGTCAGACACATGACTACCCCATCTTACACACATCTGTTGGTTCGCATACCAAAACACTAGAATTCTAACAATGTAACCAGGAACATCTCTGTCTATTAGCTTTTTAAAAAGTACACTATGGTTTACACGGTCAAAAGCCTTAGATGCATCAAGAAAATACATAAACAAACAGCTATTTAAGGCTTGATATTTAGCAATAACCTCTTTTAGTACATAAATGCACATGTCAGTGCCATGCTTCTTTTTAAAACCAAACTGGTTGTCACTGGTTGTTAAAAAGTCATCCATTCTGCTGAGCAAGATTTTTTCAAAAACTCTAGACATAACACTTGCCAGTGCTATTGGCCTGTAGTTGTCTTTACTGTTTATCTTGCCGGATTTATCCTTGATTATGGGCACTAATATAACATAAATCATAGAACTTGGCAGTACGCCATGAACCAACAGACCTGTGAAGCTCATTGACAGTAAAGGCAGTATGCGTTCACTGCAGTACTTCAGGTGCTCTGCATACACACCATCAAGGCCACAACTCTTGTTACAGTCAAGGTTTCTTATAGCATCTTTGACTTCTTCACGTAACACTCTAATGCTGCTCTCATAACTAACATCAAATGCTAGGGTTTTGGCACTACTGTTATTTACACAATTAAACAAGTCACGAAAGTGTTGAATCCACATATTCACAATAGCTTCTTCACCACTGTTACCATTTATATTAGTTGGCAAGGGGATTTTACTATTGTTAATAGTTTTGATCTCCTTCCAAAATTTATCATTTGTATGGTTAGCCATCTTCTTGGCAAGGGCTTCACGCCTCAACTAATTTTCATGTTTTTTAATAAACCTTATTGCATATTTGCATCTAGCATCAGCTTTCTTTTTTAACTCAAAAACAGGACCTTGTTTAGGTTTACCTATACTGTCCCATAGTTGGAATGCTTCATTAGCAGCTTTATGGATATCTGCCACATAATCAGTCCACCCAGGCCGACATGTATAGTTTCCTTGTTTGTGAGTAAACAAACAGGCACTAGCATCAGTTAAACACCTGGTTATATTATCAAAAAAAGCGTCAAGATGTGGACGAGTACCACAACAACACCACTGACCATTTCACCACAACAAACTCAAGAGCCAGCCGTCAGTGAGTTGCCGGACTTTCTCAACAGGTGCATGCCTCGGCCTGTATACTTCGCACCGCACCGACACCAGGCAATCTAACATCAGCAGAAACAACATTAATCTCTCAAATGTCATCATCATTGTCATGAAAATATATTTAATCATCGTATACATCGGTCTCGGTAACAAAAGAGATACCGCTCTTAACCCACCGGCCGCCATTTAATGATTTGTTTACACGAGGCGGGTAGCGCGCAGGGCGGCTGTCAATCAGTCAGGGCGGTCCAGACTGTTGTTGCACAACTGACGTCACACAGTCACACGCCGCTGTTGCTCGGCAGTTTCCGTAAGACAGCAATTTAGAGGTTCTTTTATCATGTACGCTCTAATGCGATTCATATGCATATTTTCAATAGCATCATCTGAAAGTGCATACATCATTTGTTATTATGGAACACAGAACATTTTATTCCAGGATATGGTATTTAACTACAAACAATGGCTTGTACGTGCATCCACTTCGCAGCCTAGACGGCGACAGAACTTTCTCGGAATCTGCTCCACGACTGTGGAATTCATTTCCAAGCGAGGTGAAGACAACCTGTTGCCTTGTGACTTTCAAACGAGGCATCTTTTCTTGGTTGCTTACCCAACATAGGCACCACCAGTCAGTTTATTTTGTTGTATTATCTATTAACTTGTACATGTTTTGATGAAAATGTTATACAATGTATTTATTTATTGATTATCAATATATATTTAATTTTAATGATCATCTTTAGCTGTAACTTATCTTTTTTAATTCGTTTATATATTGTCATTTATTTTAAATAATTTAATATTATTAATTTTACGTAGCTTATTAATGTTCGGCATATATATATACATACATATATATATATGCAAAATAATTAATTATATATATATATATGCAGACCATTGCAAAGGTGAGCCATGCGCAACCGATCTACGCCCCCCTCATCGCTCTGCTTTGTCTTCACGTCGGACTGCTGCTGGCGTCGCTGTTGCTCATGGGGGGCATTGAGCCAAACCTTGGTCCTGTCACCCCAGCAACGAACACCGTCGCACCGACGAAGGGCGCCACGCCTACCAGCACGCCCTGCACGACCTGCACGCCCTGCACGCAATACAAGAAGCACTATAAGAACATCTATCGATTACGTGCTCATCGTGTTGTGGAAACATACACCTTTCGTGCTTGAAAACGGCGGGATACATCGAGGGATAAGGCTGGCGCCGCCAGGACCCTCCACTGTGCCGGGAACAATTGTTCAGCACTACATCCTTCTTGTTTAGATGCCACGCATGTGTCGAAAAACATCCCAGCAACACTACACAGCACAACGACTTCAGTACCACCTTACGCTCCATAGAAGACAAACTTGACATTCTCACAGCTACAATGGTTGGCTCCATTCCAGACACAGCAACCAGTGAACTGCCTACAACAACATTTGCCGAAATAACTGCCAAAGCCGTCGTCAAATCGTTTGAAGAAACCCGACCCATGAAGCCTGCCAGTGACGCCCCCACATCAACAGGGGGTATTGCCAAAGCGATGTGGTAATAACACATTGAAGAAAGAGAGTCTGGCCAATCCGTCGAAACGAAGAGGCTCATAGTTGTCATTGGTGCCCCCTACATCGACAAGCACACACAAGGCACGGACGACGTCGAGATGGCACAACGTTTTGCACGCAACCTAATCAAAACATTCGGCGCCGGCCCATCACACATACAGCGTATACACCGATTCCCGAGGCAGCAAGCGACGCAACGACCTCCACTCATGAAAATCACACTCCTGAGTCAAGCCACCAGAAACGCAATTCTCATAGACAGAAGCCATCTCCGAGAAAACGCCAATTTCAACGCAGTGTACATCAGACCATCCTTGCCAAAAGAAACCCGAGAACACCGCAACATTCTGCACTACGGTGCATCCCATGAAACTTTTGACCACGACAAAATAGTGAAATGTGTTTACAGTTCCAGAAGCGAGAACTTTGAGATACGTTACATGCTTCATGACGCTGAACACAATGTGGACTGCGTAGACTGGAAGACAACCGCGCGCATAGCCAGTCAACCTACTCTTCCTGAAAAGCTGCTGAAAATGCGTCGCACAGCAGCAACACCCCCAGCCGCCCCATTCCGCGAAGCGATTCACGGACAGACCGACGGAACTGACTGACTAAACACTCGCAACCCTCCCGACCATTTGGACATTGTAAATGGATGCAACGTGTACTATGCCAATGCTCGCAGTATTCGCAACAAAACGAATGCGCTCGAAATGTTCCTTAACACTACAGAATATGCGATATTATCATTTGTTGAAACGTATCTATTCTGTTGCGATACATCTGCGAAATGTCAAGTTGGATCCAATGGTACGTATGATCTATTTCGTTGTGATAGAAATATCCGTGCTGGTGGAGGTGTGGCCGTCTTCTATAAGCACGACTTAAACCCTGTCAACGTATGTCTTCCTGAACACATTGACAGTTGAAGCCGTATGTACAGAACAAGAACAAGAACAAGAAGTTTATTTTGACACCCAAAATATAACAAATATTCATGCAATAAACATATCAGGTATATACATTTACACAAATCAAATATATATGCATACATACTATGGTGTGTATGTACCATTTTTGAAACCAGTGTAGTGATTAATTAACAGAAAATCACGTTCGATTAAGACATATTGTCGCTATCATAGGAGCCACATAAGTTATGACAAATATACAAAATATATATATGATGTCCTTTCAAGTTATGTGTTTATCTAAATAATACAATCGCGTGAATTATATGTGGCAGTAAATGTTCTTTATAGCGATTGATATAATAAAACCTGTGTATGTACTTGATTACTAAGATGTTCGTCCTTTTATTAACAATTAACATTATTTATTTTGGTTACATGAATAACAATTTAGAAGTGTACATATATCTTTGTATTTTTTCAGGAGAAAGTTTTTAGTGTAAATTGCAAAGCCTCGCAGGCTATGGGTATATATATCTTTTATTTCACTATTTAAAGAGTGTCATTTATAATGTATGTCGAAGTATATTTAAGACATTGTTTTTCAAATTTGTTTAGTTATGGCAGTATGTATATTTTTAGATTTCCGAGTGTCATGATGGTGTATATTAACATTTGATGTAATCTGCCAGTTAAATAAGTAAACAGGTAGATTTTTGTGAGCGTATTTAAAGTAAAATTGTAATTCTTGTAATTTTAATTGATCTTCTATTTTTAATAAATTGAGTTGTTTAAAAATGGCTCTCTCTCTCTCTCTCTCTCTCTCTCTCTCTCTCTCTCTCTCTCTCTCTCTCTCACTGTATCCACTTGACGTTATTATAAGAACAGCTTGTTTTTTTCTGAATTTTCGTTAATCTGTTTCTTTGTATCCCCATGTCATAATACAATAGTTTATATGTGATAATACATGTAATACATGTTTTAGCCTATTTAATATATATTTGTACATTTATTAGAAATACTTTTTTTCTGTATGACTTTTCCAATTTAAATTTGAATCCAGGTTTAACCCTAGGAAATTAAAGTCATCCACTTTTTCAATATACGTATTATCAAAAATAGATAAGCAAGCGAAAAATGAACAACTGTCAAACACGTTCCAAAAACGCCTTTTGAACGACTGCTAGTACCATTACGGTTAGTCGGATCCCAACAATATTGATGTCGTTTGAAAGTTTAAGCTTTCTGCTATTCAAACATATAAGTGGTTTCCTGATAATCATTCCTAAAATTAACTAAAAACGGACCTACAACCGGACTCCTTCCGGTGTCTTAGACACTGCGAACGATGTTGTTTCGTCGACACAGTTCACTAATCAACCGATTGAGGCACCACTATCTGATTTTATGGTATAAGCTCCACCCACTTTCAAACGGCTGCTAAAAGGACATACGCGAAGTAGGCGTGACGTCACAATCACGTATATCAACCAACTAACCCAACGAATTTAGACCCGTTGGGTGGCGTACGTTATTGTGACGTCACGCCGACGTAGAGACATATCGGTTTCGCTGCGATCAAAGCACATCAATTTCGCCGCGGTTTAAAAGTGGGTGGAGCTTATAACATGAAATCAAGAAATGGTGAAGTGCGCATATCTATTCCTATGCAAATGAGGAAAACAGCGCCGCAATCGGAAGATTAGTGTACTTAGTACCCGCCGCCAACATCGTTCGGAACCGTACAGGACACCGAAAAAGGCGTGATTGTAGGTCCGTTTATCGGTGTTCTTTAAAATCTAGATGACGCTAGAATAACAAAAGTGCATCCTTTCAAATGATACCAAGATCGTTGGGACAGGACGAGCCGTGAGGTGCTAACGACCGTAGCATTTCATGTTTTGGACGTGTTCTGAGTTGTTCATTTTTCGCTCGCTTATCTATTTTTGGTATTATCTGTTTTAAGTGTAAGACGTTGTGTACCTTTATTGGGACATGAAAATCATCTATTTAGATTTGGTTTTATTTAGTGATAGTTTATTTATACTTAGCCACTCAACAACTTTGGAGAGTTCACTGTTTATTTAAGATACAATTGTGTTATATTGTGTACTATTATTTAAAGATGTTATAGTAGTAAATAACGTGGTGTCACCTGCATACATAATACACTTAAGTATGACACTAGCTTGTGAGAAGTCATTTATATATACATATATATATATATATATGTATAATAAATAACAATGGCCCAAGGATTGAACCTTGTCGGACACCAACTGTTAGTATAACAATTTCAGACTCTATTTCTTCAATTTCAATATACTGTTTCCGATTGTTTAAATAATTTTTTAACAGAAGTAGAGCTGCATCGTCAATGCCATAATATCACAATTTATTTAATAAAATAGTGTGGTCAATAGTGTCAAAAGCTTTAGAAAGATCGAGAAATATGTTACTCGGAACGTCATTTTTATCCATTTGTGTTATAATTCTATCTACTAATTCTAATGCAGCATATTCAGTTGAATGTTTATTTCTAAAACCGTACTGATTGTCAAAAAGCAGATTGTATCATTAAAATATGCTAATAACTGAGTATAACTTATTTTCTCTATTACTCTAGCAATCGTTGGAAGTAGAGAAATGGGTCTATACTGTTTGAATAATGTTGGATTATCTTTCTTAAACATAGGAATTACTTAGGCAATTTTGAGTTTATTAGGAACAATTCCTGTGTTTAGCACTTGATTTATTAATATAGTTAATGATTTAATTATTGCGGGCTCAATTATTTTTTTTATTAATTTTGAAGAAATACCATCAAATCCTGTTTTTTGAAAGAAGACTGTGTATCTTCATCAATGTTATGAAATCTAAATATCGTATCTATATGTTATTGCCATAATATTTAATATCATTTGCAATAGTGTGAGCTATGTTTGTGAAAAAAGTATTAGATTTATTAGCAATACTTTTTTATCGGTTAATTTTACCTCATTTTCTATAAATTAAATGTTGGGAATTTTTGTTGTGTTTTTAGTTTTTTAGATAGAAAGTCATTTATAGTTTTCCAAGTATTTCTTATATTGTTTTTGTACCGATTAAAACATGATTCAAAAGAAATTTGTTTTGCAGCACGAATGCTTTTCCTTAATATTCCATTATACATGTTGAGGTTATGCTAATTGTTTCATAGTTTGGTGAATTTGGGTTAGTTAATTTTAATTGTTTATCATAACAGTTTTTAGACCGTAGAATCTCTTTATATGTTATATCATAATTTAAATTTGGATCAGCATTTGGGATTTTATCAAGTTTATTGTAAATTTCATATGATTTTATGTCATGTCTAACGTTAAGACGTTAAGATTACCACGAGTATCCGAAGTGTATGTGTTTACCGCACACCGAATTGCACTAACGCTTACAACGAACGCACGTGCGACATGATATATTATGTTAGGCACAGCAATAACATTGTCATAATTAGTGATTTTAACTGACTCCTCATTAATTGGAGTAACAACAGTTTTCCCATGTCTCAACCATATAATTCTTTCATTGACTGCGTAAATGAAAATGCTCTAACCCAGCATGTAAATTTCCCAACCCGTAGCAACAATACCATACATGTCAACCTGTGAGGATCCAAATGACAATCGTTCTCGCACACTCCAAACGGAACACTCAAGTAACCCATTCTGTCACATAGCATGACAAAAAAGAGGCATCTAGTGAACTGATATATATTTATATAAAGACAATGTGTGTCAACAGTGATTGGGCAATTAAGGTGTGTTCCTGTGAAGCAGGTAGTAATTCATTGTAGCTTTCTTGGACATATTCAGCACGGTCCCGGATGGCTCATAGGAGTGAGTGTCTGCCGTACAGTTCATTTTCTCTGACATAGGGGCCGCGACAGTGTCCTGGGCCAACTCCGAGCGGTGCTCCGTGTCAATATTATTGAACATGGAGAAGGCCCGCTCTGAGTCGGCTTTGCTGTAGGCATGAGTAGATAAGCCTTCATAAAGGCCTAGTGGGTGGCGAAGGAATGATCATCCCCTGCAGTGGTGCGTGTGGCTACGGCGGCCCGGAACGCATCGAAGTCCCCATCCATCGGTGGCAGCTATGCGTCTACAGCCATGACAAACTCCAAGAATTCCGCCCGCATGGTATCAGAGTAGTCATCCGGGAGCAGGTGTTCTGGCAAACGCTTGGCCAGATCGAGCACTGAAATACACCAAAGCAAAGCACTCAACACAACTAAAACAGAACTTTTCATGCAGTCTCCCTGAACACCAGATCCAACACTGAAACACACCAAAACATTACAAGAAAGAGCATACACACCTTATTATGTAATGGGCTTAGTTTAGTACTGTTAGTTTGTTAACTTGCCTATTTTATAGCAATACATTTAACATAGGTTGTCAGAATTGACGAATAAGGTACATTGACAAATAACACTGCAAGTAACGTTAGTTATGAGACAAAAATCATAGTTGCATCCGTCACTTGTTTTAAAACGTAGATAAAACCCAAAAAATTGCAAAATGGAATGAAAATCGTACCTGAACCAATACCGAAATCGCTTCGGCAAAGCCGACACAGGGCGTCAGCGCTGCCCTTGTGACTCCTCGTTATCTTGCCTGGCCATTCTTTAACCCAACTGTCCTGGAACTGTGTTATGTATATCTTTTCTTTGATGGTGATGCATTCCGCTCGGATGACAAGTTTTCACGCTTCTTCATCTTGCGGAAATCAGATCGCGAGCGAGCGCTCTCTTTGCTGCGAGATCAGGATGCAGGTCGCGCTTTCGCGAGAGAAACAAAAATGTCGAAAAGGAACACAAATTTCGTTCCGTTTTTTATATTTAAAAAACAAATTGTACGTAACTAATGACGGAGATTTTCATCTCCGTGACGAATGTTTTCAGCGATGTCGAAATGAAGGAGTCTACGTACGAATGATGGAGGGTTGACATGTACGAATACGTTAGATCTTGTACTTTCTAGCGATCCCTAGGTTGCGGCACAGGTTACTGAAACTGATAAGTTTCGCTTTCTAGAGAGTGCTAGCGATCACGGGACTCTATTTTTCAGTCTCAACATATATTTTGAACCACCCGGACCACAATATACGCAAAATCATTACGACTTTAGAAGGGCGAATATATTTTCTCTGAAAGACCCGCTATCCGGTCAAAATTGGCACGAATTGCTGTCAGAATGTCCTTCGATAGACACAATGCTGACGACCTTCATGGACGCCTTCTTTTCTATACATACTTGTCTCCAACGGTTCTAATAGAAAATTCACAAACTACCTGAAACATATTGTCAAGCTGCGCACAAGATGTAAACGCCTATCGACATGTAGCCTAAGTGTATGCACAACTGGCGGGCCTCGCAAAGCGAGTACATGCTAGCTGTCCGGCAATTTGTTAATAATAGGGACCGAACGATCCTACATTCAGGTGACAGTTCTGCCTTTTACAAATACATCAACTAGCTATCGGTGCGTATGTAAAGACAGGGTAGCCCCCCTACTTAATACATTTGATGAATTACCTGTCAGTGACACCGACAAAGTCAATTAACTAAACATACAATTTTCGACTGTTTTAACTATGGACGATGGGACGTTACCAGAGTTAAACATGCGTGCAAATTTTCAGTTATCTAACATTTAGCTCTATCCAGAGGTTGTACGTAAATTCATGAATAAGCTGCTGGCATACCCTCCGCTGTATTTAGATGTGTTTCATATGAACTATAAACACCACTGTATATCATTTTCTAATTGTCACTCGACACCGGTGTATGTCATTAGCTCTGGAAATTGACGGACATCACTCCTGTTTATAAGAAAGGAGATGCATCGCAAGCATGTAATTACTGCCCGATTAGCATTCTACCAGCTATGTGCCGTTTGTTTGAACTAATATTGGCTGACAGCATACATACCAGCTGCATCAACATCTTGTAATTACAGATGCTCAATACGGTTTTGTCAAAGGGCGATCCACAGAGCTGCAGCTATTAAACTGCAGTATCTTGTGCGTTAAGGCTATAGACTCAAAACGGTTCGTTGACACAGTGTACATCGACTTTTCCAAAGCGTTCGATACAGTAATCCATCAAAATCACTATACAAACTACCAAAGAATGGGATATGCGATAACTTTTTACAGTGGGTCAATAGCTTTCTGAGCAACCGCAAACAAAGAGTTAAAATAGGAGAAACATGTTTTGGTTATACCGCTGTCTCGTCCGGTGTCTCGCAACGCTCATGCACCGGTTCCCTATTGTTCATATTGTACCTAGACGGTCTGCCGGATGAAAGTGTGACTACTAACACTAATGTATGTTTGTTTGCGGACAATGCCAAAATAACCACCGTGTTCTCGGATGTTTCCGAACGGCCTGATGTGCAAAAGTGTCTTAATGAATTCGTGGTGTGTGCGTGCGTGTGTGGCAGCTTCAAGTAGCTGAATATAAATGCTGTATACTGACGATTGGAAATAGTATCCCGGCTACCTATCATCTGAAAGGTGTACAACTTGTTAACGTTAATGCATACCGACACCTTGGTGTTACAGTATATCATAACAGTTTATTTCAGCAGGACATTTTGTCTATTTCTCACAAAGCATACAGAGCAATCAATGTTAGTTTTGCTGCTTTAATACTGCTGGTGCTTGTGCTCTCATTGAAGCAAATAAATCATTTGTGTGCCCAGTGCTGGAATAATGTTCTACTGTGTGGAACCCATACATACCAGCCAGGCAGTACTTGAGCATGACTGATCTGTTAGAGAATGTGCAACGGTTCTCTACGCGCCCGGTCTATTACCGCTGTAAATTCGATGCCAATCATGGCTACTTACAAAGTCTTCGTCTAGAGAGTCTCGAACTCCGCCGGGGTTTATAATGATATGGTAATGGTATATAATGTCATGCATGGACATGTCAGTGTATCTAAAAAATAATATCATTTCGTGCAATAACACTGTTATAAATCCATAATTTCGACAAGAAGTCATGGACTTAACCTTAAGACAACACTTTTAAAATTGATGCAACAAAACATTTTTGCAATAGAGTTGTATCTATCTGGAATCGACTTCCTGAACACATAGGTAACGTAACACACAAAACGCAATTTAGAAAAGCCCTGGGTACAATTAACTTTGATTCTGCCATGAAGTTCGATAGACACTTGTAGGAATCTACTTCATCGGAATATTTGTGTATCATTATTATGTAAAACATTGTGTTCTGTATTGTATTCATGTAATAGTGTTGTGTATATATGTAAATTATCACGTGTTATACACATGGGACACAATTTATTTTAGCATTGTTGATCCTAAATAAACAATCAATCAATCAATAACAAACACGATGCGTTAGCACTTATAGGCTAACATACATTTCGATGGGGCCAACCACAAAAAACATAAAGACACACACACACACAAACACACACAGACACACACACACACACACACATTCACAAACACGCACACAGACACACACAGACACACACAGACACACACATACACACACACAGACCCACACACAAATATACACAGACACACAAGGAAACATACACACACACGCAAACACGCACGCACACACAGACACACAGACACACATACACAAACAGACACACACAGACACACACAGACACACACAGACACACACATACACGCACAGACACGCACAGACACGCACAGACACACACATACACACACATA
The DNA here is from genome assembly GCA_020002185.1 of Paraescarpia echinospica. NCBI lineage: Eukaryota > Metazoa > Annelida > Polychaeta > Sabellida > Siboglinidae > Paraescarpia > Paraescarpia echinospica. The sequence goes on along the minus strand of CM034544.1, from coordinate 56,219,032 downwards.
CACACACATACACACACAGACACACACAGACACACACAGACACACACAGACACACACAGACACACACAGACACACACAGACACACACAGACACACACAGACACACAAACACAGACACACACACAGACACACACAGACACACATATACCCACACAGACACACACAGACCCACACAAACACACGCATACACACACAGACACACACAGACAGACACACAGACATACACACACAGAAACACACAGACTCACACAGACACACACAGACACACACAGACACACACAGACACACACAGACACACGCAGACACACGCAGACACACACAGACACACACAAACACACACCGACACACATCGACACACACCGACACACAAAGACACACACACACATTCACACAGACGCACACGCACGCACACGCACACGCACACGCACACGCACACGCACACGCACACGCACACGCACACGCACACGCACACGCACACGCACATATGGTCTTTTGTGCCCCACCCACCCGTCCGGCACACCAGCCTATTCAACGCATGTGAGTTACTGGTAACTTATTTCACGCACATTTTGATGACTTTATATAATAATATCGTAACATAATAACCAGGAATAAGAATAAATTGCATCTACTAAACATTGGATAGCTACATCGCACAATGGCTGGAAACTGTTCAAGAGTGTTTATACGAACACGTCCTGGGGGAGGTACAGACGTATGAAATGTATCCCAGCTCCGAGCCAAAACCAGAACTCAATTTGCTCTAGATCGTGCACTACTCTATGGAAACGATAGTGCCATTTTTGCTAACAACCTTGACGATCTGTTTACACTAACATACGATTTGTGGAAGCTACAAACTGTAACGGTTTAAGCATAAACCCGAAGAAATCGGTAGTTGTCTACCAACAAACCAGGGTCGAACCTAATCTTAGTTATGTCTTCTTCGATGGCCAGCAACTTCAGAATGTCTATAAATTCACCTATTTTGGAAGCACCATCTCTGATGAGACAAAAGTAGACACGAAAATGGAGAAGCGCATAGCGAGGGAATCATTAACTTTCGATCGACTGTTATGGAGTTATGGAAGACTCACAGTAACACTCAGGGTGAAATGTCAGGTGTACACAGCAATAGGTCTAATTAAGCTGCTTTACGGAGGTGAAACATGGACTCTATAACGAAAGCAAGTTAGGAAGCTACATGCCTTGTAGATGAAACACCTCCGATCCATCACGGGGACAAGACGGGCAGACCACATCACAAACAAATAAACACTAAAAATTCAAGCATTCTGAGCATGGAACATAAAAACAAACATCAAATTGACAGGTCACGTGGCTCGCATGGGCTACCAGAAAGGAATAGGAACATGGGTTGCCCCAAACTAAGATATAAAGACATAATAACAGCAAAGCTGTAGAAACAAGGAATATATTTCAGACTGTGGTACTACCTTGCCCACGACCGACCAACCTGGAGAGTAGTAATAGTTGTAGTAGTAGTAATAGTAGTAGCAGTAGTAGTAGTAGTAGTAGTAGTTGAAGTAGTACTAGTAGTAATAGTAGTAGTAGTAATACTAGTAGTAGTAGTAGTTGTTTTAGTAGTAGTAGTAATAATAGTAGTAGTAGTAGTAGTAATAGTAGTAAAGTAGTAGCAGTAGTAGTAGTAGTAGTAATAGTAGTAGTAGTAATAGTTGTAGTAGTAGTAGTAATAGTAGTAGTTGTTGTAGTAGTAATATTAGTAGTAGTAATAGTAGTAGTAGTAGTAGTAGTAGTAGTAGTAGTAGTAGTAGTAGTAGCAGTAGTAGTAGCAGTAGTAGAAGTAGTAGTAGTCATACTAACAGTCACTGCTGCAACGTTTGTTTATTGCGAACTGACACGAGCCACAGTCTACTCACGTTCACAATTCACCCCCGTTGTGTGTCCCACGCATATGCACCTGTATTTTGTTGTTTTAACCAGACATCGCCCGCCGTTCAAACACGGGTGAGAGTCGCAGATATTCTCTTCAACTACAGATGAAGCCACCGGGTTTATGCGTCGTATATACATGTGTGTGTGTGTGTGTGTGTGTGTGTGTGTGTGTGTGTGTGTGTGTGTGTGTGTGTGTGTGTGTGTGTGTGTGTGTGTGTCTGTGTGTCTGTGTGTCTGTGTGTGTGTCTCTCTCTTTCTGTGTGTGTGTGTGTGTGTGTGTGAGAGAGTGCGTGTGCGTGTGCGTGTGCGTGTGCTTATGCGTGTGCGTGTGCGTGTGCGTGTGCGTGTGCGTGTGCGTGTGCGTGTGCGTGTGCGTGTGCGTGTGCGTGTGCGTGTGTGTGTAACCGATCATTTGATAATCATATAATAATTATATGACATTAGTACGTTGGCTGCTACGACAATATAAGCTGATCAATATAAGCACTGCCTGTATATCTGTATGTCAGTCTTTGGTGCGCAGTGGCACAGTGCTTAGAGCATCGTACTCTCAATCGAGAGAACCGTGTTCGAATCCAGTGCTGCCGTTTCGAACCTTGGGCAAGTTTGTCCACTCTACGTTTTTTCAATTCACCTAGCTGTATGAGTGAGTACGTGGCTATAGCTATGGTGGATATGTGAGTTCGAAAATGTTTGCGCATTAATTGCATCGTGGCTAAACGTTTCCCAGAGAAGTAGAGATAGCTGCAAGGTCTACAAGAAAGTAAAACGTAACGCGACTTGAGTTGTCCAAAGGATTGGATACTGCGCTATATAAGAACTTACCTCTACTGTCGGTTTGTATGTCTGTCTGTCTCTGTATGTATGTTACGATGGGCTAGAGTCGGTTTAGGTTAATTATTCTTAGCATATGACAACAACAATTATTTTCATTAACTTATTACTTGAGGTGCATTCGCACGCGCACCATCATACAATGTCCTACTTCGTTTTAGATTTCTATCTGTTTTATATAATTATTTCGACATGTATAGCTGCGAACTGCATAATCGTGGTCTTAGCTTAGTATATGGAAATTATACGTTATACAAACAGGCGACATGAATAAAACAAGTGCTACGGCTGCATAATGATCGTGTTAATTTGCTTTCTGAGATCGTTCATCTTTTAAATACAAATTTCCCGTGAATCAACATGCCCCATTCATTTTACACAACTTTCATTAACACCATTTAAAGATTTTTGCGACCAATAATTTGGCAAACGCTTAATTTATCGAATAACATATCAATTAATTCATAATGTGACGTTATGTTAGCCAGGCTGCGGTCGTCATTGAGTCTACACTCATGTGTGTTCGAATACTTTGTTCTGCCTATCCTCTCTAGTTAATCAGACACGTAATCCATTTCCTTGCGAAATTAGTACATATCACAACACAACTGTACGTTAAATGTTAGATTATGTATTTAATAAAAGCTTACATTACAAATGCTGCTCATTACACGTGTTCGAACTTAAGAGTCTCAACTCATCCTAGAAACAGCTAGAACATATGTTTTTAACGAGGCAACAACTAACGTGTCTGCGTTAATGTCATTGCCTTATATTTTTAAGACTGTGATATATACATATATTAGCCTATGTTTGTAATATTTATTGGTATGTTTATATTACTTTGTACTGTAATTATAATTATAACTATAATTATAATTATAACTTTAATTACAAATTTGTGTATCTATATTTTATCTGTGATGCTTAAATCAGTCCTTTTACACAATTTTATTAATATTATATTTAATGATTTAATTTAATTGATGCCGTTTTATGTAATTATATTACGCACAATGGTTTTATTTAATTTATGCTGTTTTATATAAAGTACCCTAGATAATTAACTTTAAATGGAATTGGGCGTTCTATAAATTTTACTTATTATTATTATTATTGTTATTCATGCGTAAATAACTGTAAAGACACCTCACCATATCTGCCGTAGACAGCGACGTCACACAGAGACAACACGCCTCTGCCCATGGTCGTAATCTTCACGGTATGTCCTATCATGCCATGTGGACAAAAGGCAGTTATGTCAGTTGTGTTTGCAAGAATGGACAGATTTCCGCACGTTTGAAACGTTCCAAAGCCGACTTCAACTTTTACGATGAAGTGGAAGTGCCTACATATCGTAACAGAAGCAACACAGTTAATGGAATGTTTTATATAAATATATGCCAACAGCGCTGTCCAACCATTATGCACATTGCTGAATGAAAGATCTACTCAACATTGTTGGCAAAGGCACAGCTTCACAGAGGTCACGCGCAAAAATTCAATTGTGACGTAGACAAACCGCAACGTGCTGGATACATCGATTGATAACGGTTATATACGTGAATTACACTACTATTGCTGTGTGACATCTCATAAATCAAACATTCTCGCATAGAGTTGTCACTTTAATAACTTTCCCTTATGTTTTTTGTCACAACGAAATACTTTTATTTGAACAAAATATACGACGGAATGGCCGAACCCACCACGTGTTTACTGATGGCTTGACGGAGGTTTTGCTGGGCAACAGGTCACGTGATGGATGGATCAATTGTCGTAATTTCTGTCATCCCCCTCACCTGGCGTTATCTCGACAGCGCGCACCTCCAGACGTTTGCGTTTGGTAAACTCGATTCTCCACCAGCCGTGGTCTGTCACATTGGAGGAAGAACAACGTGATGACTGTGCAATTTTGCCATCAATGGTTTCTCTTGCTCTTCTCCATCCTTTACCTGTTGACTGATACGCCCGTCCTTCACCTGCCACGTTACTGCCAAGCTCTGAAACTAGACCATGTCCACATCGCACTCAGCGGCTGCAAATCTAAACACATTCACATAGTATGATTGGGTATGCTTGAGGAAACCTGGAAACCAAACGTCACGTTGGAAGTATTGTTGAAGAGGCCAAAGGTAGCCACAGCTGCATTAAATATGTTTCATAAGGGACACTGTACAACCAACACGTGTGACGCTCGTGTTGCTATTACTCGTTGTCCTTGTGCTTTGTGAAAGTCGAGAACATTTTCTGTGAAAGAAACTAAACTTGTATGTAATAATAATGCAAGTCAGTATTATAGTATTAATACTATGACGTACGATTAGCACGGTAGTCATTTGTTTTAATATCTTCTGTGCACTCTGTAGATGGTTTCTCAATATTTATACTCATATTTAATCTGATTGTTTTGTATGTTACATTACCACATGTACATTACTATATGTACATTACTATATGTACATTACCACATGTACATTACTATATGTACATTACTACATGTACATTACTACATGTACATTACTATATGTACATTACTACATGTACATTACTATATGTACATTACTACATGTACATTACTACATGTACATTACTACATGTACATTACTATATGTACATTACTATATGTACATTACATGTACATTACTATATGTACATTACTATATGTACATTACTATATGTACATTACTATATGTACATTACTATATGTACATTACTATATGTACATTACCACATGTACATTACCACATGTACATTACCACATGTACATTACCACATGTACATTACCACATGTACATTACTACATGTACATTACTATATGTATATTACTATATGTACATTACTATGTACGCACCTATCCACAAGACGGCACCAACGCATGCAAGCTTGCACACATACGCACACAAACACACACACGCACCCACACACACACACATGCACGCACGCACACACACACACACACACACACACACACACACACACACACACACACACACACACACACACACACACACACACACACACACACACACACACACGCACGCACATTCCACTGACCTCCTTTCCCGTAAACAGCCACCTCACATAGAAAGAATGCAGCATTGTATTTGGTTTCGATCTTCACTCCCCAACCTTTGATGAAGCGCACACATCCTATGTATATGGTTTCGTTGGTTGCAAGTTCTTTGTCCACCGACTTGCATACACTGTCACGACCTCTCTTAGAAAAGACAATCACGGAGAAATTGTGCAACGTCCATCCTGAATAAACAGTGAGGAGGAGACCAGGGTATGTAACAAAAATAATGATACTAATAATGATAATAATATTAATAACAATTATTATTATCATTAGTATCAGTCGCGCAGTCCCGCTGTCAGTTATGACATCGGTAGAGGGGGTGGGGTGTGTGTTGACGATGTTATCCTTTATACTAAGTTATGTAGTAACACCTCCGCAATGTAAGTTAAACATTGCAATATACCCCTGTCTACATGGGAGTAAAGGACATATACTAGTCCAATAACCAATGGCGTAATAGTCTAATCAATTAAAACGGTACTGGTCCAAAAACTGTCGTGTACTCAGAGGCTGCACATTGGTCCAGTAGTAGCATACTGTACTGACCCAATGTTGGAAACGCACTGAAACAGTAGTGGTCATACGCTGGCATGGCGTGTTTGTACATTACTGGACCTGTACTAGCATGCTGGGTCCACACAGTCAAAATTGCATTCCATAGGTGGCTTGGGCCCTAAGCACTACTTGTGACAACTCACCGCAACAGTCGCCATGAGTTGTAACAACTCACCGCAACAGTCGCCACGACTTGTAATAACTCAATGCAACAGTCGCCACGACTTGTAATAACGCACCGCAACAGTCGCCACGACTTGTGACAAGTCATCGCAACAGTCGCCACGACTTGTGACAACTCACCGCAACAGTCGGCACGACTTGTGACAACGACCGCTTCAACGTAAACTTCTTCTTGTAGCGTGACTTTCCACCACAGTGGCGTTTTAACGCAGCTGTGATGGTTGAAGATAGCATCAGTGTTGCCGTCTATTGCGTGTGACGCCTGGCCGTGGGAACGTGAGGGCATGTATTGTGTCGCCTTTCCTCCGATCGCCCAATTCCTCCCAGCGTCTACAATTCACACGTTAATCCCCAGTTCAACTTGTATATATTAAATTATCCCATCCGTAGAGCAACCACATGCCTAGAGATATGTCACGGATCGTCGTCTCGAGACCCCGGAGCTTTATTTCGTAACGCGCATGCGTTTTCCATGTGTGATACATCATTTTTGGTACATATTAAATACGCATCCAGCAGCATACTAATGAATTTGTGCGCTGTGTGAAATAAGAAATAATGGCCAAATGCTTCATATGTATCGTGCAATGTGAAGAATCAGTAACATTTAATAGGATTTAACAATACTGCCGTCCAGAGCTATAAGCTCCAGACGGCATGCGGACAAGGAAGCATTTGGCTTATCGAGAGTCCACCAACGTTCCAACTACGTATAGCCCGCCCTCCCCAGATAGCTGTCAATTTTATTTTGGAACATATTCACACTGCCAGCATTAACACAATCATTAGATAATTTGTTCCATTCATTTATTCTCCTCTAAGAGAATGATGACATGGTGTGCATGATGAATGGAAAAGTCGAGTACTGGCTATAGAATGGCCGGGCTGTCACGATCGAGACATCGTATCGAGACCGACGGACTGGTTGACGTACACTGCTGAATGCATATTTACTGTACACCTGATATTCTGTATAACTCACAGAACAATGCATACCCGTTACTAAATAAAAGGCCGGTAGATTCGAGACGACAAACTATGGCGTATGTCGAGGTCTAAGAAACAACAAACACTCGTTCTCGGCCCAATTATGGTATGCATTTCCCGGTGAACGCAATGCAACAATGGCACACTTTTTTGAGTTGCCCACTATTCAGTTATCCTAGTATCCATCTATGTGTAGTAGATAGAAATGGAAATCTGGTCTACGTAACTAATTCATTCTAATTAATTTGCTTTATTAATATATTGCAATACAATTGGAACATCAGGAGCCAATGTCCAATAAGGCGACATAACATAGAACGCGGTACCCGGGAAGAGATACTGCTAAACATTCCCACAATGTTAATGTATAAACGCTGATTATATATGGCATAATCTGAATACCTACACAAATCAGATCGGTGTACGCGTACACGAAGATAAGCTTAACACGTTTACGTGGCATACAATTGGCTTATGGCAAACAGAGTACGAGGCAGACAGACCAGAGAGGAGACATTCACCATGGAATCCATCTAAGATGTCACCAGACATAGAAGACTCCGATGGTTTGGACATGTCTGCCGTATGCCAAACAAAAAACTAATAAAATAGCTTTCAAGGAAGACTTTAAAGGGCACGGAAAACGAGGAAGGCGCGGAAGAGGTGGAGTGACCAGGTTAGACAGGACACTGGACTCCCGCTTTTAACACCGGAGCGTTGTGCTATAGACAGGACGAAATAGAGGGGCGTGACATCCAGGAGGGTAGCAAATTGGCCTACGCATTTAAGTCAAGTAAGTAAGTAAATAAGTCAAGTAAGCCAATTTGTCAATATAAATGACGGAGCATCCGTAATGTGTTAAACTGTATTTTAATTGAAATAAAATCGAGGTTATTGTGTTTGTTCTTGTGTTACGTTGTCGAATGCAAACATACATTGTCATCCGAGCTACACATACTTACTTTCACAGTGAGCGCCATTGATATGTCCCTTGCACGAGCAAGTGTAGCTATTTCCTCTTTGACTCCTACATTCACCACCGTTCAGACACGGTCCCAAGTCGCATACTTCACGAACTTCATCAAATACAAAACAGCGCATTAAATAGCGAATTATTGATGAATATTCTTAAACATAATATAGTCCTAATAGAATCGACTCAATGTCCACCTCTCGGACACGGCCGCACCTTTGAAAGCAATGCTCAACAAGATTTAACCAGATTTAACAAGAATGCCACCCAGAAAATTTACTCTAGATGGCATATGGACATGGAAGCCTTTTGGCTTATCGAGAGTCCAATATTTGTTATCTACGTGTATCCCGCCCTTTTAAGGTATGTGTCGATTTAATTTTTAAACATATTCACCCTACTAATAATCTGTTCTATTAATTTACAGTCCTTTGTGAAAATTAGAACATTCTTATATCTAATCTATACGGCTCCTTTGCTAATGTGAGTACATGTCCTCTAGTCCTTCTATCTTTCTTAACTGAGAAAACAATATTTCTATCAATATTTTCATAACCATTCATTATTTTAAACACTTCTATCAGATCCCCTCTGAATCTCCTGGTCTCCAGTGTGTGTTGTTATACCGCATTCTTTTAGGCGAATTTCTTAACTAAGATCCCTCAGTTTTGATATCATTTTAGTCGCTCTCCTCTGTACTCTGTCTAGCATATATATATATATATATATATATATATATATATATGTATATGTCCTTCTTGCGATAAGGCCTCCAGGCTTGTATACAATATTCTAAATAAGGCCTCACTATTGTTTTGTACAGCGGTACTATTAGCTCATTTTCCTTATACGATATGTTTCGCCTAATTAATCCAAGGATTTGATTTCCCTTTGAAGCGGCAATACCGCACTGCTTTGAAACCTTCATTTCAGCACTAATGGTTAACCCTAAGTCCTTTTCTTTTACAGTAGTACTTAGTACAATACCCCCATTAAATATTCTACCTCTTCGTTCCCATGTCGTGTGTGGAGGCATTTACATTTCCAAACATTTAACAACATTTGCCATTTTTCAGACCATTTTATAAATCTGTCAAGATCATCTTACAAATGCCGTCTATCGCCATCACGTTTAATCCTTCTAAACAAATTTTTTATCATCCGCAAATTTCATCACCTTGCTTGTTATATCGTCGTCCAAATCATTGATATACATTAAGAATAATATAGGTCCCAGTACTGATCCCTATGGTACCCCACTCAAAACTGATTTCAAGTTTGAAGCCTCCCCATCAACTACTACCCGTTGTCTTCTGTCAATTAGCCATTTTTCTATCCAGTTAATTAAACCATTTCCTATGCCATGGGCCTTTAGTTTAAGCAGTTATCTTTGATGCGGCACTTTGTCTAAAGCTGTCTGAAAATCTAAGTAGATGATATTTACTGGTGATCCCTCGTCTACCCACTTAGTGATATCTTCCAAAAAACATAACATATTTGTTAAGCATGACCTCGCTTTTAGAAACCCATGTTGATATGGGTTTAACAAGTTATGTTTAACAAGAAAATCCACCATGTGATCTTTAATTAGTCTTTCTAATAATTTGCAAATCACTGACGTTAAACTAACTGGTCTGTAGTTCTCTGACTTGTTTCTGGAACCTTTCTTAAATAACGGTATAATGTTTGCTTCTTTCCATTCTAAAGGAACCACTCCCTCTTCTAATGACAAATTGAAAACAGTTGCAAGCGGTATGCTAATTTGTTCTACAATTACCAATAGTAGTTTGGGTGGAATCCCATCCACTCCAGGTGATTTATTATCCATCGTAGCCCTAATGTTCTTAGCTAACTAACTGTCCTAAATAGTCTGATTCTGCCCCCTTGAACTTAGCCTCTGGCACTGCCGGTGAACTAATATCTTCCCTGGTAAACACTGAACTAAAATACTCATTCAGGTGTTCTGCCATTAATAATCCCTCTGATAGTATATTTCCAGCACTGTCTTCTAGAGGACCGACCTTATCCTGAATTTTCTGTTTGCTTCGAACATATACATAACAATTCTTGCTGTCTTGTTTTATATTACAAGCTAATTTTTGTTCGTAGCTTCTCTTCGAATTTAT
>CM034544.1:56065876-56205876 GCA_020002185.1 Paraescarpia echinospica | reverse complement strand
TGGTAAGTATGCCCGATATGTTAAAGCACGAGAGGCATTCAAGGTGTTTGGCCTAACTTGCTGTGTTTGTTGTATTTGTCACACTTACAAAGTTGTTACATTTTTTTCACGTTTTATTTATACACGATAGCACATCAATAAGTGCAGTGCAAAAGAAAAAGCCGTCATGAACTAAATATTCAGCTCATGTTTTAGTTGAGATGTTGTATATCCCAGTGGCACACTGCTACATTTTACTAATGAATGACTGTGTGTGTTGTCTCACTAGATAGACGTATGTTGTATGGATACTCAACATCTGCTTTGGTTGAATGAACGTCATAGTTAAGAACAGGGCCTGGTTAACTAACAAAACTTTCTAGGAACATTTGGTATAGATAATTTATAGTTAATTACTCATTTATGTATAATAAACATCATATATCGTTTTAAAACAACTATTTATTTTGCTTGTTAGTTGACAGTTACAAAGAAAGAACATGTTACTGCCCAATGTTACGAAATTGTTAAAGCAAACACATTTAATGTAAACCATACATAAATCTATGACTTGGAACACCAAATATCGTTCTATGTACCGAAACAAAAAACGTAAACAAGTTGCGAAAATGCCTAAATACTTCTGAGAACATTGAATGTTGTGTGGATACTATGGTTTTGTATGGATACTGTAAACCCGCACATTGGATACTCGAAGTCCTACTGCATCAATACTCGTATAACTAGTTTAACTCATAACGAACTCAACGTAAACATATCAAGGCTTAAAAGTGAGCTTTACGCTTATGCCAAACTTGAATTATTCAAGGTCACACAGATCTCACAGCAGCGACTCCTTATGAAACAAATATGTGTGCGTAACAAACAAATAGGACCACTAATTTAACGTAATGCAATTGAAAACATTGTGCAAGCGGCTGTATTAATGGACTAGTCCAATAAGAGGCGTTTGTTGTATGGATACACAATGTTGTATGGATACCATGTCACCTACTGTTGTCTAGAGCACACAGAACACGGTCAACATATCACTAGGCATGTCAGTACATGTAACTGAAGTTATAACCAACAATTACACAGTAATTAATAAATAACACAAACTAACAAGTAATGGAAGATTACACTTTGGAATTAGCAATTGCTGTTGTACAGTTCATCAATTATATGATGTCACCAAAACATAAATACCTAAGAAAAATCGACATCATCGATGAAGCACTAGGCTGCACTAAACGCACAAATACACGTTCAACCTTTGCCCGATCAGATGGGCAAATGTCCATGAATGTCTTGTTGACATACACGGGTTCAGACACTTTACAGAGGATGTCCTCCTTGCCAATGTACATCTCATCGGTCTTCCTCCAGCGCCACCTGCCACGTGTTGGAGTAAGACTGGTGATGAAGAATTCGTCATCCTCTTTCTTAATTACCTTGGACACGTACCATTTCTTGCGGTGCACAATGGCCATGTAGTCCCCGGGTGATAGCATAATGAGGGGGACTTCGTCATCCTCATTCTGATTCATTGGTAGTGACTCAGCGGGTGTGTCGTCATTTTTTGCTCTTGTTGACTGAAGACCAGTTGAAGTGACGGACACCTTTGTCTGTGTCCATCCTGGACACATAGCGGAGAACTGGTCATCTTTAAAACTGCAATCCTTGAAGCAGGATGTCTTAATCAACCATAACTGACGACCAATAACGACCATCGCGTGGGCCGACATGAGCCTATCTACTGGTGTTATTTTTCATGAACCGATGATGTCACGACACTCTGTGACATGCGTTGACATCACATGGATGAATTCCATTTTGCATTCAGCCATCCGAAAGAAATTACAGAAGGAATCTGCTACCGATATTACGGCACCTTTCTTCACTGCGTTTTCTGCCATCTTTTTACGGCACCGCCGACGCCATCACAGGGTCCTTTTCCGTGGCCCGCCTCCAGCAACTGATCTCGCTTCTCTTGGGTATGTTTAAGCTTACGTTTGAGGCTGCGTACAATACTTGGTACAGCAACGACCAGTCGTTGGCTTGGATTGACTTGTTGGCTTCGTCGCCTGGGACTGAGGGAAATGTTTGGTGCAGGGATGATGGCCAGGCGGTGTGACGCTCTCTGGGTTTGTTGTATATTTGACTCTAGCTTCTCCTGTCTAAGCCTGCCTCGACGTGTCTGGGTCGTTATTGCCTTACGAAAGCGTTGGTGCGCGATTGCCTCCTTCGACACCTCTGAGACTCTCTTTCCGTATTTCTGTGAAAAAAGGAAAAAACTCTAAATTATCTAGTAGATAACTAACCATAGGACTTCCCTATACATTTTTAATTACACTGAAATGGCTGAAATAAATACAAAAACATACACTTAAGTGTATGGTGAAAATAAGCAATATGTATCAGAAAGACAGTACCCTTGCAATATACTACACACACATAGCTAGCGTACACTCAAAGCATAGACATTAGGAAATATGTATTTTCTTCTTCTTCTAAACACACTGTTTCTTATTAATTTTGTACCAATACAGAAACAGTTGTGGGAAATGCTTAACAATATGAACTATAACAGCGGAGCAACTAAGTTGACCAACCTGACTTCAATCCGACCAGAGATACAGGCACAAAGCAATTTCAGAAAATCAGCTTGTATCCATACAACAAGATGTGATATCGAGTATCCATACAAAAAGAGTCAACAATGTACACTATTTCACACACAAATTAATAATTATGGCCACACGTATTATGTATGACTTGAGAATGTAGAATGTATGCAATAATACATGCAAACAACTGCCATAGACAAGACAACATGTTTGAGTAACTCAAAATAACACGTAACTTTTGCGTTGTTTACGCAAAATTCCCAAATTCAAATAAATTATAATTGAACATATCCCACTAAATATAAACCATACGTAATTATCATTAATATAATACCTTTACATGTTACACAAAGTCATTATGAGGCACACAATTGCAACTTTTGTTGCACAACCGAGTATCCATACAACAAACATATCGCTCCGTATCCATACAACAATCATCTTCAGATCGGCGTTAACGCAGGTATTGGTGAAGGTAGACTGGCTGTATTTACCGCTCACGCGAAGCATATTTGCTTAAAAAGAAGCCTGCATGCGATTAACGCCTAAAAGCTGTGTATTTGATAAACCCGCATTACCTATAAGTAATACCTGTCAAAATTACAAATTCATCTAAGCACAAAAGTTGTCAGAAAATTATAAAAACTTACTTCGTACTGGTCGATTTCGTTCGATTCGCAGAGCGTCTCTAACCACTCTAGTGTAGTACAAGTCAACAACACCACATGGCATCACTATTCCTCATTCCCATTTTAACACCGTGCATGTTGTACGGATACTATTCGTATGGATATGGGAACACATTCGAGTGGTTGTACATCGACCGTATCACACAATACCAAGAAAACAATACATGTCCATCTACCTTAGACCTTATACTATATGTCTACTGAATATGTTTCTTTAATCTACGTAACTGTTGACAGTTTTGACGTTTTAAGAGTAGTCCTATGGATACGCATTTTTTATTACTTTATAAAAAATATAATATGTTATCCATTCGCGGAGTTATCGTCCCAACAATAATGTTTTCCATTGTCAACAGTGTTTCATAAGATCAAGTGGAATGTGTAATCAAGGTGTAATCAAATCTACTTATATATTTATGTACTGTATGAAATCTTAGCTTACAAACTGCGTGCTGTATGGATATGTTTAATTTTACATTACAAAAAAACAATATGTACACACTGCTTCTGAGCCGAGCCAAACAACATTTACGGTCGTTGTAGCTAAAAATATCATACTTCATAATCAATTTTGAGAAGGTATGCCAGTCTATTATTACACATACTACTCACGTTTTGAAAAATAATTAATTCGTGAGAATCGACCATATATATATCTTTCTCTCTCTCTCTCTCTCTCTCTCTCTCTCTCTCTCTCTCTCTCTCTCTCTCTCTCTATATATATATATATATGTGTGTGTGTGTGTGTGTGTGTGTGTGTGTGTGTGTGTGTGTGTGTGTGTGTGTGTGTGTGTGTGTGTGTGTGTGTGTGTGTGTGTGTGTGTGTGTGTGTGTGTGTGTAAGTGTGAGAAGTTAAAACGTGTGCATTAGAATTGCATTACTACTTTTACTTTCTTTACAATTAAAATACGTTAGTTATGTCAAAACGAAATAAATTACTTTAAATATTAAAAGTATCTGATAAAACATTCAAAATAACATAATTAAGTATTAGGACAGTGTCTTAGCCATCATCGCATTTAACGATTTTTTGTAGCGATTTGTGTTCGACATTGGAACAGGTAACTCGTTAATTGATCTAACCGCATATGGAACATTTCGAGCGTCTGGTATTAACATTATTGTAGATGATTTCCCTATTTCCTTTGTAATATCATCAGGGAAACACAACATCTGTGTTTGGTTTATTGGTGCAAAGTTTCCGCATTCCGGACAATTCAATTAGCGAACTTCCTGATGATAAGATTCAACAGGAGCAACATAGTCAACAGGAGCAACATGTTCAACAGAAGCAACATTTTCAACAGGTGCAACATATTCAACAGGTGCAACATATTCAACAGGTGCAACATATTCAACAAGAATGCCACACCATAGAAATTATCTCCAGCTGGCAAGTGGACAAGGCATTTGAATATTGGGAGTTCACTTGTTTGTGCGTGTGTCTCGCTCTTTCGAGGTACTTGTCGGTTTTGTTTTTAAATATATTCAATACGCTGGCAGCCACACAATCACCCGAAAATATGTCACATTCATTTATAGTCTTGTATGAGAATTAGTACTTTCTAATTTCAATTACCTTCCTCCACCACTAACGTTACATCGTGTCCTCTAGTCCACATATATTTCTTAGCTAAAAAAAGATAATTATAGCAATATTGTCATAACCATTCATTATCTTAACAAAACTTATATTTATGTAAGTTAGGTGGTATTTAGTGGTGAAAGGCCTAGCAAGTGCCACGTTTATTTGGGGTTACGGAATAAAAACTCATGTACCAGGACTTATCTCAACAGTTCTGATATCCACCAGTTTGACAAACTCAATACGCCACCACGGATTCATTCTCTGTCCCGTAGGTGTACACATCGTATCGCGGGGCACTTTTCCGTCGATTGTTGCATCGGCGGGTATCCAGCCGAACATATGTACATACTGATAGGCTTTCCCCTCGGGCGCCAAATTTCGCTCTAGGTCTAGACACACGTACACAAGTATCATGCAGTGGAATCTCTAAAGACACACAAACACGAATATATCAGATACGTATATATGTTAATAATTTCTACGTAAAGGGAATTTCTTATACAGCGCAGTGTCTAGTTCCAAGGACTGCTCAAAGGGTTTTATACCTTAGTCCCTGGCAGACCTATTCAATCGAACACCATCTCGACTTTTCTGGGAAGCATTCAGCCATGTTGCAATTAATGTTTGCACAACATTCGTTAACATAGCATATATTAAATAAACTGTCAGCTTCTGGATGACGGATTTGTTAAAGTTTGTGAACGTGTTACTCTATTATTTTTGAAGGCGAATACTTTCACTCAGATATATAAACATGTTATGGTAATTTCAATATTACACCACTGTTCATTCAGCAATGCGAACTCGACAGGCTATTACACTGGTAATACTACCCCGTATATATCTTGCTGAAGTCGCCCACTGACATTGCATAAACAAATGCCTACATTCACAAGTTCCTCCTTCGTAGTTTCCTCCGCATGAACAACGAAACCCCAGCCCGTCCTTCGTGCAAGTGCCGCCGTTCTTGCACGGGGCTGTCACACACGCATTATAATCTGCAAACATTTAGTACATTCTAATTTACACCCTTCCTTCACGGAAAACCAAGCACAGCTGAAGTAATCATAATTACGTACTGTTCGTCAAAAAGTCGTTTCCGGTAACTACTCCGTGTCTCCGTTTGGCAAACAAATTTCACGTAACGCCACTGTGGTGCATTATGGGTTGTTTCACCAGCAGTAACAAAAACAAAAAAGGAAGATAATAATATAAAATAAATGTCTGTGGTTTTTCAAAGGCTAAGCAAATTATAGTCCAGATGGTTAGAAAGTTAATAGTCACAGTTAAAAGTCAATGCACACACACACGCACCCACCCACCCACACACACACACACACACACACACACACATACACAAATACACACACATGCACTCGCACATACACGTACACCACATCCACCCAGCCACCCACCCGCACACGCACCCACCGCACACACACACACACACACACACACACACACACACACACACACACACACACACACACACACACACACACACACACACACACACACACACACACACACAAACACACACACACAGACACACACACTCGCAACCACACACGCAAACGTCATTAAAATGAATGTACAATATAAAAAGTATAACTAGATAAGTTTAAAAACCCACTTTCACACGTGACTCCATTGTAGTTCCCGCGGCATGAGCAGCGAAACCCTCGTCCTTCGTTTGTGCACGTAGCTCCGTTCTTGCACGGTTTCGAGAAGCATGCGTTATAGGCTACACATAGAAAAATACACATTAACAACAATTAAATGTAAAATATTTTTTCTTTAAATGCAAGTACACAATTTCATGGCACTGGATATTGATAAACAAACGTAACTGGTCAGCAAGAAATGTATTGAGGTCAGCCAATGATCTCCTAGTCCTGTAGGCATATCCAGGTTTGTATGTTCTTTAAACCTCTGGCTGAGTGGTCTTGTTGTTTCACTGATGTCAGTGTGGCTACTGTTGTTAGCACAGGTAATGTGATAGATATTTTCACATTGGTGTTCTTTTTGGGTTTTGTATTTCGGGTGCACTACCACTGAACAGAGGGTGTGATTTGTAAACTCGTCCGAGTTGTTCTGATAACACTGCTACATGGGCATGTTTGAGGTTACGCAACCAGATTATTCCGCCCAAATCTGAGCCGCGCAACATGACGTCAGTGCGTGAACAAGATCCGCTGTAAACGGGTCGAAATGTCGCATATGTTTCAACATTTTCCCAAGTAATTGTATATATTGCTTTATAATGGAATCTTGTAGCCATGAACAATATATTTCATATAAATATATTTGGTGTTCTTGAATTTTCAGTATTTTGGGTAATAGAGTTATTAATTTATGCACTGACAGAACATTCTTTACCTCAAATGCTCATAAATTAAAGCGAAATAGTAGTTCCACTTTTTTTCTTAGTATGTATGACTTGTTTTAATGAAGTTTGTAAAGAGCCTTTGGGCAATTTAGGCTGAAACGGTAGCAATGTAAATGTTCATATTATATTATTATTCCCATACTGATCTGCAATAACAGTTACATTGACTGTGCAGTAATATATGACAGTAATACACTACTGGCGAAACAAGTAATAACAGTTACATTGACTGTGCAGTAACATATGACAGTAATACACTACTGGCGAAACAAGTAATAACAGTTACATTGACTGTGCAGTAATATATGACAGTAATACACTACTGGCGAAACAAGTAATAACAGTTACATTGACTGTGCAGTAATATATGACAGTAATACACTACTGGCGAAACAAGTAATAACAGTTACATTGACTGTGCAGTAATATATGACAGTAATACACTACTGGCGAAACAAGTAATACCAACATTCACAAATCGTTCCCTCGTAATTGTCTTGGCATACACATTCAAACGTTCGTTCTCCGGTTTTTTCACAATATCCTCCGTTCATGCACGGAAGCGATCCGCAAACGTCATAATCTGCAAATATTAAACAAATGTTGAAGTTACTAAAAGGAGGCAGAATGTTCTTAGGTTTTTCATTTATTAATTAATATAACGGTCTTAAGACTATAATAACTATGTTGAAGGTATAATGCCCGCCAACTTGTGTTTAGTAAGTTCGTAACAACGGTCGCAATTTGAAAGTACGACCAAGGGTACATGTTCAAATAGTAAGCATAACTTCTAGTTTCAAAACAAGCTGTATTGACAATACGGCTGAGTCGGGCTGAGTTAACTGCTACGCCCTTCGATGTTCAACTTTCTCACGTTTAACGCAGCAGACTTGCTCTTACAAATTAATACGCTTTTGGTTCACGAACACGCTACGTCCCTTTCAGTATTTCATCTTAGCATACACTATCATTATAGGATATGCTACGTTCGTTTTACCATTGATCGTATCAACTGTCGTAATTCGTTGTTTTCATTGGTTGAAACTACAATACAAACCAACAACGATTCGTACAAATGGACATACTTTCATTTGATCACATTACGTTTACAAAGGAATGGCATGCCTTCCAGATGTGTGAATAATCAGTTATAGTAATATACATTATACATCTCGATAACCAATCGAGGCATCTTTACAGGTAATACGTTTTCAGAACACTAATACAATACTTCACCTTATGATCAGCGCATACAACTTCTGTAACTAAACGAGTATAGTTGAACATGCATGCAATTATTCTGCGGTGGCAATTTGTAGTCTTTTCAGCCGTTGACATCAGCCAGTTTATGCAAATAACGATATTTCACCTGATGTAACTGTCGATGCAGCAACTGAACTAACGTTTCATGTGGTTGTGTGTGTGTGTGTGTGTGTGTGTGTGTGTGTGTGTGTGTGTGTGTGTGTGTGTGTGTGTGTGTGTGTGTGTGTGTGTGTGTGCGCGCGCGCGCGCGCGCGTCCATGTGTCCTTTTTAACGAAACTGACACTTACTTTCGCATGTCGTTCCTTCGTAACTACCAGTACAATGGCAATGAAAACCGTTTTTCTCCGTGGTGCAAACGCCCCCATTTTTGCATGGATTCGAAGGGCAAACTACAACATCACAAATAAGTATGCATGTGTGCGCACGTGTACACACTCGCGCGCACACGAACACACCCACACATACACACACACACACAGCAGGAGAGAGGGGGAGAGAGGGAGAGAGGGAGAGAGGGGGAGAGGGAGAGAGGGAGAGAGGGAGAGAGGGAGAGAGGGAGAGAGGGAGAGAGGGAGAGAGGGAGAGAGGGAGAGAGGGAGAGAGGGAGAGAGGGAAAGAGGGAGAGAGGGAGAGAGGGATACATATATATATATACTGCTACAAACGAAGGTGCGGTTTGGAGGATCATGATCGCCAACGCCTCTCACGGACATGGCACTACGACGAAGAATATAACCGCACCTGCGCGCACACCCGTACGTTATCTAACCCAGTATTACGTTCTTTCCCGTGGACGGCCACTTCGCAAAGGGTGAATACATCATTTCCATTGTGAGAGAAGATCATCACTTTATTCCCCTGCACCACTCGTTGACAAGGGATGTAAACCGTCTCTCCTGTCGCAATTTCCCTGCTGATTGTTCTACAAATCCTCTGAGGATCCGTATTCGGTAGCACTGCGACAGTGAAGTTGTGCAACTCCCAGCCTGGAAATAAGTACATGTTGACAAAGTCCAGGAAACTACAAATTGGCAAAGATGTATGCAATTGATAAGATCATTATGTCTGCCATAATAACGCCAACTTTACAATTCTTGAATGGATTGATGATCCGGTTTCTTGGTTTTTGTTAGTTAGACATATTTATCTCTCAAGAAACGTGTTTTCGATGTTTTGTATATTTCAACCGCTTCGCGCGGTTTTCATCAACAGAATGACGTTACATGTGGAATTTGCTGGAATCGTGACGTCGGCGCGTAGCTCCAACCAGTACTTTTTCAGTTTGTGTCATATGGCAGTGGCCCTGTGACACACCCATAACATCATTATGCTGATGACGACCGCGCAAAGTGGTCGAAATATATACAAATGAAAGATTATCGAGAGGTAGGTATGTATAATAACTTCAGAATTGTTTGTTGATTGTAAGTAATGAAATGATTTAATTTAATAATAAATCAATCATTATCAAATTACAATAACGTTAGCAACGAATTATGGCAACATCTGCAACAAGTGTGAATCATTTACAGTGGTGACTTGGGGGAACAGAAGTCTAACACTTATATAAGCTTTACCACTGTGGTTATTGTCATTATTTTGTTTAGAATGTCGGGTTATTTTCAAATAATCGCGTGATCATCCATTACATCCATCCATTACATCCATCCATTACATCCATCCATTACATCCATCCATTACATGTTTGCGAAAGCTAGCTGCAAAAGCTAGTTATAAAATAATAATTGGATTGTGAAGTATCAATGCAAAGCAATACAATACAATACAATACAACATTAGTTAACCTTGTACGGGCAATTGTACTGGCACACTGCATAAAAGGTACAACATATAGGTAACAAATAAAATAAAATAAACAGTAAAATATCCAATAAACACTAAAAGAAGTTCTATCATATTTACATTAATTTGTCACAAGAACGCATGACACCCATGGAGAGCAGTTATGCATTTTAACCACCAACATATATATATACAATGCACACACGCACACACACATACACACACACACACACGCGCGCGCGCGCGCGCGCAAATGCACACGCACACACACACGCGCACACACACACACACACACGCACGCACACACACACTGCATGCATTTCGCATAGTGACGACAACAGGAATATACGGAAGAAGTCATCAGTCATCAGTCGTTTCAACGACATGTGATACGAATGCGGTGTTTGATCTTTGATAATAATAATAATAAATAAATAAATCGCTTCTTATGCGCCAATATTCTCAGACAATCCGAGCTCAGTGGCGCAACAAAATCAAAAGATTAGGCATTCTCGTCTCTCTGCTAGGCGAAAGACGTCAACAAATGGCTGGATGTGCTAGGAAGCTAGGGGGGATAGGCGATATTAAAAATTTAGGTTTTCAGTTGACGACAAAATGTAACAATATGTTTCTGCTGATTTAGCACTGACGGCAACAGAAAAAGGCTTGAGTTCCAGCCTGTGTCTTAACTCCAGGAACATATAGCAACTTTGAACTAGATGACCGAACTTGTCTGAGCTGTCTAACTGGGGTGAACATTGGGTGTAAATATCCACGTGGTTTGGATGAAAGGGCTTGGTAGGTGATTGTACAGATCTTAAACATAATGCGATATACCACGGGAAGCCAATGCAGTAATTATAGAAGTGGCGTAGCCAAAGAAATGGAGATGTGTGTGTCATCTACGTAAAGGTGATCCAAGTTATTACTTTGGATTACAGAGCTGAGTGGTGTAGTGTAGAGAGTGAAAAGCAAAGGCTCAAGATCAGAACCCAGCGGAATGCCACATGAAGTGGAGAGTGCGGCCAAAAAGCAATTATGTATCTTTATAGTTTGACATCGATTGTTTAGGTATGAAGAAGACCAGCTTAGAACTGCGCCAGATATGCCATACCACATTGACAAGCGTTTGGTGAGAGTGTTACAGATCAAACAAGGTAAGTGCAGATATTTTGCCTTTATCAGAGTCTAGTGTAATAACATTGTGTACGTTTAGGAGAGCAGTCTCTGTATAATGACCCTGTTTGTATGCTGATTGTAACACATTGGATATGCAAGTTGAGTGAATATGACACCTTAGCTTAGAAATTAGTCTGTAATTTTTGAAATAATCTTTTGGCAGATAAATCTTCTAGAGAACAGGATTTACGTGCGCATGTTTAAAATCATCTGGAAATGTACCCGAACTCAGTAATACATTTATGATATTTGTTATTGTACCAAGTAAAAAGTCAAGACATGCTTTTAGCAGTATGGCTGGTAATAGGTTAAGATCGTATGACTTATTTGGGGAGAACATTATTATTATCCTCACTTCATCAACTGTGGCTGGCTCAAACTATGCAAGTGGAGAATTTACTTGTAGGGAGTCCACGTTTACAGTACTTAAGGTGTGATGTAGAACAGCAGACCGGATAATATTGATTTTGTCCTTGACATGACTAGAGAACGAGTCATTCAGAGACTTGACTGACACATGACTAGGTAGAGATGGAGCGAGCCGTCTGTGTAGAATATGATTTATGCAGTTCCATAGCTGACGTGGACTAACATAGTTATTTGAGATCATGTTTGTTTAATAACTTGATTTAGCTTTGGCCATTAACTTGAACATACATGTTCAAGATAGCGACGGCGCTTTTAGATTGTAAAATTTCAGGAGTCATGCATGGAGCATGTGCCTTTTGGGACGGACACTGATTTAAATCTCAGGGGTTTATTAAGTAAGTCTTTGAGTACTTGATAGTGTCGACACAAATCTGACGGATGTTCTTTGGGGTTACTAATGAGGTCGGATTTATGGATGTCGGTCATTAATGCAGCAATGTCAATCTTATGGATCGGTCGGTAAAACATATTGTGTTTGGACTCTACGGGAGTTCTAGGAACTCTAAGATCAACAATGACAGTGTAGTGGTCTGATAGACCATCTGAAGCATTAGGTGTTTGAATAATGTTACAAGTTGAACCGGTGATCAAGAGGTCGAGCCAGTGGCCACGTTTATGTGTTGAAAAGGTAACATGTTGTTTCATATCAAAGGATGCCAGAATATCATTAAATGTACTTGTTGTTGATGAAGGTGTGTCCATATGAAGATTAAGATCACCGAGAATATAAAATTTTGAATATATAGTTGCCAGATTGTTAAGTACATCGTGGAATTCTTCAAAGAAATGGGCAGGGTGCCGTGGAGAGCAATAAATGGACGCAAAATAAGCGGAGAAAGACCAATCGGACATTTCAGCACATATGGAATCAAAGCTGGAGTAATCATGGTTTGAATCCAAATTAACTTTGAACTGTTGTGAAATCGATGATGGAAGGAGTAACCGGGAGGAGAAATGCCGGCAATGCATGCGGCTGTGTCTTGTGGTCTGAGCCAGGTCTCAGTAGCAGCAAGGACGTTTATTGTTTTTTAAACTAATAATTCGCTGAGTGAGGCAGTCTTATTTCGAACTGATCGAACGTTTATTGTAGCTAACCGAATGTTATCCCTGACAGCAGGCTCAGGATTAACTAACTCCTGCCAGTAGGAGTATTGTGGCTAATTTAAATGTTGGTGTAGAGTGGGAGACTGGGTGTAATTTCCAATTAAAACAAAACGTAAAATATGGTAAAAAGGACACTGAATCGTGTGTTCTTGTCGATGGAGAACATACCGAGATGGTGGCCGACCGTTTGGAAATAAATGGTTTGCACAAAACAAAATCATCACTTCTTAAAGCCACATAACAGAATGCAAATAATACACGCAATAGAAATAGTGGTGACATAGTCTTGACGATACGTTCCCGTGCAAAGATAATTTAGAGGTGATCACCACCGGGGAAACACCGGGTATAAAAGAACGTCTTGTAACACACGTTTATAGTGACACCCGTTTCCTGCCAACTTCCAGGTAGTTTCAAATGTGATAAAAACTATGCAGCTGGACGGCTGTCATGAACCTCCCACATAAACAGTGACGGTTTAAAAAGCAATACCAAAAAATAAAAACAATATGGTGTGGATTTTGTTTAATGTTTAAAAACTAAATGTCTAGTAAACATGCTCAATGCAATTTTAGGATTTCATAAAATTAAACAAATTCCAAGCCAAGTCTATCCCTCTCTTGTATATTAATTAGTCTGCGTTGTATTATGATCAATGCAGATATCAGGCTAACTGATCTAATTAAATCTCAAGTGCAGACAATACGTCTTTATATAGTGCAGCTAAAGAAGGGTTTTCACCCAGAGCGGCTTCAGTTTTTAAAGGTCGTCCTGTGCGACAAGCGTGTTAGTATAAAGGTTTGGTGTTCCTACTAGATTTGGCTATCAATTAGTTAGCAGCCTGACCTGCGCATTTCTACATGGATGGACCTGTACGTAGCCTTTGTTTACACGAAGTCTAGACTGAAGAGGCGGGAAATCCGCGCTCAACGAGAAAAAAGTACTAAATGCGGTAGATACAAGGCTCTAGTTAGAGGTAACTGAAATTATTTTGAATGCAGCGTGGCTTTATAACATTATTTTGAGAAGCAGCACTATTAGTTCAGTTGACTTGGGAGGGTTTTGTGTTACGCATGCTTTTCACCTCAGTGTTTACAAATACGCCATCTTGTTATGCCAATGAATACTGTGACTTGTTGCCAAGGAAGCGAATCTACTAAAACCGTATTTAAAAGCTTTCAAACGCAAATATCACCATGCGGCTATATCTAAATATGTTCACACATGTAAATCACCAAGTTAAAACAAGTAAGAATAATTACGTTGAAATCGTGATATATACGATAGATGTCGGAGCGAACGAAAAGAAACGCCCACACCTGACGCATGCGCACGTGCTCTAAGGTATAAATATATTCGCTACAACTCACCACAACAATCAGCCCTGTTTGTTACGAGCACCTCTTGTACTAAGAGCGATCTCCTTAAGATCACTACCCAGTAATTTTTTGTTCTCGCACAGCTTTTATGAGAGAAGATGGCGTCGGTATTGCCGTCTATGGCGTGTGCGGCGGCCCCGTTGTATTGCAAGTCAGACATCTGAAAGGCTGACCCGGTGACCGCCCAGTTCTTCCTCGTATCTGAAGCACATATTTATATAAAACAGACATGTTCAAAGCAGAATATTGTTGACATTTTTTTATACATTTTACAGACAAATTAATATTTTATGTATCGAAGCATGATTTTTTGTATGTACATATTATAATAATTACTGTTCCATGACCATGAATTATCTTATATATATATATATATTTAATGATCTTTAATTAATCGTTTTATATTTATAATATATATGTATATATATATATATATATAATTATTATTATCATGATTTTATTCGATTTACATAATATTTGCATTGTGCTCAAATTTATGCTATATTTAACTTTTACGTGTAGTTAGATTCTGTAAATGCTTTTAACATTTTAGTGGACATGACGCTTTATAAAATAATAATAATAATAATGATTATTATTATGTTCAAATTCAAGTTTGTTCAATATTCGAACATGTGTAAATGAACATGTAAATTTCATAATGCGAATTATATGTTGCATCTGCATATGTCCTCGTTCTGCATGGCTTGATTGCGTGAAACATTGTCTTTTGTAGCCATAAAATGTAACAATTAAACTCCTCCATCGTTCGGTCAAAAATGTGGCAACTGTTAAATCAAACGTCAACATGCAAGACGTTTAACGTGTCAAACGTAACTCGTAACTTAAGTAACATTCAACTTAGTTGCATGGTGTCACATTCTCTGAATGTGAATGTAATAGTATTAACTGATCCATATACAGAGAGTATGCCAATGAAACATATAAATACATGACATGCATTCGCCATTACTGATATGATCAATTGCGTTAATTAGTAATTATGTAATATAATATTATACTGGATACTATTAATTATTCATTTAATAATACTAACACTATATTTATTGTAAAACAGTCAACTGGACGGGACATTGCTGAGATCCAGCTACACAACCTTCTTCAACTATATTCTAACGACCAACTAACTTGTCTTAAAGCATATAACTGAGTATGCTGCTAGTTATGTGTTGCTAATTAATGTGCTGAGGTTTTATCAAGCGAATAGTGGTTGTGGAGGAGGCTTAAATAAAAGTGACAAATCATTAAAAATTAGATGATGTGGTCAGGTTATTAAGTCACACTATATTTTCTTGGTTGAAGAACGTATTTTTGAGATGAAAACCTGTACACATCCGTAATACATTTTTTATCGTTAGCCATACATACTGCAATTGATCGACTGTCGTCATATGTCACGCTTATAATCTATTCTGTTTGAAATCTGCTTCAAATGGCTATTTTGAGGAGTGTCATTCAATGTAATGCCTGTGTGATCAACACAAAAAACAAACACACATCATTCAGATTTTTATATTTTACGAAAATCCACTGTAAATCGGGAAATGGCCGTAGTTCTCCTATCATTCAAAATATCGTATTGTCTACTGGAAGTCCGGCATACATGGTCACGTGGTGCGGATGGCTATCGGATCACTTCCGAATAATGCAAACACCACAATTGATCCACCCAGTAGTCGCGCTTTGGCTACGTCACAACGTAAATTTTGCGCGTGACCTCCGTCAAACGTTACTTTTGCCACCAATGTTGATAATGGGTATATCAGTGAATTACATTAATACTGCTGCGTGACATCTCAGAAATAAAACACTCCCACATAGAGTCAAACATTCCCACAACCCTTGCAAATTGCAATCTCAGAAATCAAACATTCCCACGTACAGTTGTTACTTTAACAATTTTGCAGTTATGTTCTTGTCGTAAAGAAACACTTTTGTGGCCAGATTTTCAACAAAAATACGACGAAATGCACGAACACACCACGTGGTTGGCTTCCATTTTATTTTGTGATGGATTGACGGGGCTGTTGCCATGCAACAGGTCACGTGATGGTCAATTAGGACGCGTTACAATGGAGGTAAGAACATCAGCGATGTGGACATAACAAAGGAGGCTGTAATTAGGGAGAAGTATAAAGTGGTACCAGCTGGTGCCGTCCAATGACCAGCACCATCCCAACTCAAAATAAGCCACAATGAATAACAAATTGTCTAAAGATCACACATTCAAACATACATAAAGATACGCAAAAGCATTAGTCGGTAATCTCTGACATGTGCTCGTGTTCAAATCATATATAATCAGTATAATCCTTACTTGTAGTGTAGACAAATATAACTATTAAAAGGCTCAATATATACGTCATATGTTTGGCACAGAAAAAGTATTGCAAATGCAGTAGTATCCACACGACGCTTACGTTCGCAATGCGTCCCGTTGGTCCAACCCTTGCAAATGCAATGGTATCGATGCTCTTTACTCCTGCACGCACCGCCGTTGATACACGGCCAAGAGTCACAAGGATCCTCAACTACAACAAATATCAACATCCACAACAGCCTAATTTGTTAGGTCCTGTGTGGTATGATATGTGCGCATTTCTACGTTGACTGTTGTTATTCGTTGCGGTCACGCAGAGTTAAACAGGATATGTAAACCGGATATTCTGCAATGCCTTTTGCGGACATAACGTAGCTTGGAATAATCGGAGAAAATATTCCTAGCGTTGAGAGAAAGTGTGCGTAATAGATTGGTCAAAGAAGGTAGGGAGTCTATAACGATATGTGTGAACGCGGAATGTGCAATTCCCAATGCGCAAAGTCTGCGCACGCACACGCATAAACACACATACATACACAGCGCGCGCACACACACACACACACACAACACATGCACGCAACAACAAAAAACACACACACATACACACACACACGTACGTAATATTTTCATCATACGTACCATAGAAACCGTAAACTTCCACCTCGCACAGAGAGATGGCGGCTGGCTCTGTGGCAGTGATCTTCACGCTGGTTCCGTTGAGTGCGTGAAGACACGAAACAGTTAAATAAGATAAGGACAGAAGAAAGGGCAGAATTCTGCAGGTCTGATACCTAGTATTATACGGACCGACTTCGATGTTCACGTTCGACAGCAACGGCTGACCTAGAATAATAATAATAATATTAATAATACTGTATTTATTAAGCGCTAAATACCGCTTTGCGCTGAACAATAAAGTAAATGTGTATTAAAAACGCAAATAAATAAATAAATCATTATATATATATATATATATATATAAGCACCGCGACAGTGGAACGAACTGCCGGTGGACATTCATGCATCAAGAACGCTAAACATGTTTAGGACGTTTTGATATTAATCCGTGATCAAGATCCGCTGTAGACGGATCGAAACGTTGCAAGTTTCAAATACAACTCCAATGTAAGTTTAATTCTTGCTATTAAAATTGAATCTTGGAGCCATTAACAATATCTTCCATGTGTTTAGGACTTTTTAAATACTCATCTTTTATTATTAATTTTAATACATTTAATATTTGTTTTATTACATCACATTTTTCTATCATCTACCTGCCTACCAATGTTTATTATATATATATATATATATATATATATATAATATATATATATACATATAGAAGAAGAAGAAGAATTTCTTTTATTTGACCCACACATTTCAAATAATACATACAATACATCCATGTCAAAAAAAAACAAAAAAATATATATAACCTTCTGGTAAACATGGTATAATGTGTGGTAAATAATAGAAAAGTAGGGTCAGGAGACTCCTCCAAGACTGTGGTAGTCGCTATCGAGGATCCACCTTTTGTAATAAAACTTTGAGCGCATTGTCAAATTTTCATTTATGAAGATCTTCAAACTTCGCTCGGCTACTCGTTCGTTCTTTTGTTTAAGTGAAGCTCTTGACTGAAACACTATGTCGCGTGTCTTCTCCGATTTGAAGCGGACGATTACGGGTCGCGACCGGGTGGAGGTGTCCGTTTTGTGAACAATCCTGTGTACCCGTTCAAAGTCCCTGAGCATTACAGCAGGACTGATTTTCATGTAGTCGTTGCAAATTTCGATAACCTTTGCCTCAAGGTCCTCCCCATGACCTGTCTCCTAAATGCCACTGAAACGTAGGTTTGCCCTATGGCCGTATTTTTCATTGTCATCAATTTGGTTCTGGAGATGAGTATCCTTATCTTCAAGCAGTGCAATTTTAATGTTTTTCTCATCCAGTTGCTGTTGAAAGTTTTTGAACGTTTGTGTAAATGCACGGATATCTTTGAGGAGTTCATCCGGAAAGAGAACCTGTTTCATTGTTTTCAGCACTGCTGAATCCTTGATTGCTGCAATTAAACTTAGAACTAACTGATCTTCTTGGTTGTCCTCGACATTGCTTGATGTACGCGACTTCGGCATATTCTATGCTAACTTGCAAACGCAGTGGTGCGGAACACAATAAGAAGTGGGTGTCTATAGTTCCACTGTCCGGCGTTGTTTTCCAATGACAATAGTTGTTACGTAATACACCCTGCTACTCAGGCACGCAGTGACACTGAAGCATAGTGTGCGTCGATTTCAGGCTTATGTTATGGAACTAACAGCAGCTATGCAACCTCTACCTAGCACTTTCACAAACTCCGAAAAGTTCAGCGCGATCCATCTCCTTCGGCCAGTCACCCACCTTGAAAACCTCCACATTCCAACGCCTCCCCACCACAACAACTATCAAAGCTCGGGACACACCAGAATACATGTCTATTCCAGGGCGGTTATCTTGTCAGAATATGTATGATATATATATATATATGATATATATATATACATATATAAATATATATATATATATAATTATATATATATATATATATATATATATACAATTATATATAAAGAAAGACACATACATAAGTTATATAACATTATGTTATATCCGAATCATAACCTATTAGAACTTTTGCGTGTCGTATTTTTGTCGTATTTTATAGCAATATGCATTCGATAGGTCAGACATTGTATAGTTATATCATGGGCTGTAAGTTAACAAACTATTGTTCATCAAATTGCATTAATGAGCAAGGACATGTAAGTAAACTATGCTCTAGTCAACTCTAGTCAAAGAATGTCAATCTTGACAACGAATTTGTGGTTATCGTATTAAGCAATATGTATCCCGTCTCAGATAACCGGGTATTACGTCGCCGATACCTAACCTACACACGAGCCAAACATGACTATCTCGTCATGTCTAATAAATGTTGTGATTTTGACAGATCTACATACATTATAATATCATTTTTCAATGGCCACTTTATTTTCGTCAACAATTAAACTTATAAAGTGCAGGCATTCACGATCCCATAGACTAAAGAAAACAATAAAAACTATGAGCCAAGATGACCCCGTTTCTCAAAACGTCATTTGTTAAAAGTCTGCTTAAATTTTAGCAATAAATCAAAAACTACTGAAGATATTCCAATCATTGAAGTAGCATTTTAAAGCTTTTTATCAGTGAAATCCAAAACTGCACAAAATAAAATGACGAAATGTTGCTACTTAATACTTTCCATGCTGTGGCATGTCACAAGTGTTTACAAAACTTACCCGGCTTTACCTTGACTGCTCTGACTTGGAAACGTCTTGCAAAATCTACCCTCCACCAAGGCTGGTTCGACTCGTCCGAACTAGCACAGGATGTTGTGCTGCCGTCATTTGTATTTTTTGCTCTTTTCCATCCATCGTTTGACGATAGATACGCAGTCCCTCTCAGAGCCAGATTATCCTGCATATCTAAAACTAGAAACATTGGCATTGCAGTCAGTGACTGCTAACTTCCGCGTAGAAGTATAATACAAATATGCACGTGTCACGCACGCGAGCGAGTCTGAGTGTGTGATATGTGTTTGCGCGCGCGCGCTGTGTATGTGTGTGTGTGTGTGTGTGTGTGTGCGTGTGCGTGTGTGCGTGTGCGTGCGTGCGTGTGTACTTTTGTGTGCAACCCGCCTGTTTGTGTTTATGTGTGTGTTTGTGTGTTTTTGATATTTTTGCGTCTGTGTATATGTGTTTGGTTTATTTGTATGTTTTCTTGTTTGTGGTTGCGATTTTTTTTATGTTTGTGTATTTGTGTGTTTTATGTTTGCATGTTTGTGTTTGTGTTTGCGTTTGTGCGTGTGTGTGCGCGTGCGCTTGTTTAACAATAACATGCGTGATATACTAAAAAAGACACTAGCACACACACGCACACACACACAAACATGAACACATACAAAACCCACACCTACCTGGCATACCGTATACGGCCACTTCACACAGAGTGAATAAGTGATGTTCTTTGATCGAGATCTTCACAGCTATTCCGGTCGCTTCTGGCTCACAGTCAATGTAAACTGTCTCTCCAGTCTCAAGTTCTCTGTCGACTTCGTTGCACAACCTGTCAGGTCCTTGGTGCGGGACGACAACAGCCGTGACGTTGTTCAACTCCGCACCTAGCGATGATAGTATTAGTAAAACATTCGTTAGCATACCGTCAGTTCCAAGTAAGACTGTTAGTGGTGCTTAATAATATCAATACATAAAATCATTATTATTTTCAATGTAACATACAAAACTACACTATACAAACTAATTTACTTAATAACATAAATTTGTTTATTATTAAGTAGAATAGTTTATATATATATATATATGTAGTATTATTTTAGTATATATATATATATACGTGTGTGTATGTAATGTGATATAAAACCACATACATTTAATACTAATATAAATTATGTATTTTGCCTGCACGTAATGAATGGTTAGTTACGATAACCGTATCGTGTAGGGAACTATTTTAATTAATTATAACACACACACACACACATATATATATATGTATATATGTATATATATATATATATATATATACATATATAAATGTATATATATATTTATGCAAGCACCAACACAAGTCATGAATAGTGATGAAAGAAGGCCAAATGAATGACGTTTATTAAGAGATTAAGTTAGAGAGAGAAATGTGGGCTCTACATCCCAAGGCCAGGCCTGTGACTGAGCCCATACTAGTCTCCTGTCCCTCAGGTTGACAGAGCCCACATTTCGGCATATACAACATTAGCAGTATTGTTATAGATATATACAACATCATTACTACTGTAATCACAGTAGACCTTAGGCACCGTACCGTACTAACCAAGCACACCATTCATTCACCTAACTATAATCCCAACTACCTGCTGAAGACTTACATTGTATCAAGATTTAGCCTAAACCTATAAGTGGGGCCATTACGCCCCACTTACTAAAATCACCGGTGGAAGAGAAGCGAGCTGTCTCGGCGTTAAAACCCCGTGAACACATTGTCCACCTGCACTAAGAAAACGGGGAAAGCTTTGAGATATGCTATCAACCCCTCTTCCACCAATGATGTACATGGTAGTCCCTAACGCTATCAAAAATTTGGGAGGGATGGGAGGGCCAAAATTTGTTGATGCGACCACTCCGTCTGCTTTCACAAAACGAAGTGACCAAGAGCTCGTTGTAATCTGTGACTGCGCGCCACTACCGCGCGGTGATTGGCTCCTTGCGCCAGAGACAACGAGGTAATTAGCATAATAATTAGCATCAGACATTAGGCCAATCATCACTTGTCCTGCGTTGTTGCCAGCACAAAAACCCATATGCAGCACGGTGCCGTGGCCGCATATTCTCATTTATGCAAGCACCAACACAAGTCATGAATAGTGATGAAAGAAGGCCAAATGAATGACGTTTATTAAGAGATTAAGTTAGAGAGAGAAATGTGGGCTCTACATCCCAAGGCCAGGCCTGTGACTGAGCCCATACTAGTCTCCTGTCCCTCAGGTTGACAGAGCCCACATTTCGGCATATACAACATTAGCAGTATTGTTATAGATATATACAACATCATTACTACTGTAATCACAGTAGACCTTAGGCACCGTACCGTACTAACCAAGCACACCATTCATTCACCTAACTATAATCCCAACTACCTGCTGAAGACTTACATTGTATCAAGATTTAGCCTAAACCTATAAGTGGGGCCATTACGCCACCGGTCACCAAAACATGTGACCACCCCACTACAATATAACCTGTCATGTTGAAAAAGCATGCAAAACGACCTCAAGCAATCCTGATATATTTCTTAAAGGCATCTGATGTCCATCTGCCCGCCGCCCTGATCTGTGCATCAGACTCACCTCGTAATGCAGCCGCAGTGGCCGCCCCAATGCGAAAACTGTGTCCTTTAAACGCACTAGTGTGATAGCCACAGAATACCAGTAACTGTTTCAGCGACACATCAAATTCTCTACGTAGCATTGGGGAGCCATCTGGGTATGCAAACAGCAAGGCATGTCCGGGACCTCTAGCCTGTCTAAACTCCCGAAGGAAAGAAGCCAGGTAGATAGCTGTCCCTGGAAGGCTTTCGCCTTTAACCTGGATAGATTGGGGACCTTGAAGAGCACTGTGTTTAAAACGCCGGAAAGAAATTGTAACTAAGTCACCAGATAGCAAAACATCACCCACACGCAAACAACCTTGTACCATACTCCGTGAGCGAGGCACCATTTCTCCTATGCGCAAGTACGCCTTGAAAGCAAGGACCATCATGGCACGGAGCATGAGGCACTTGTATCGGGATGAGAACACCGTGGGTAATGCCTGCACCAGGCGCGCAAGCACAGGCAGGGTGATAGGCAGACGGACATCAGGAACAGCTCCGATACTTCTAACACCAGCTAACACTTTAGAGACTGCAAAGCAATGTGACGGATCAGCAAAACCCTTACTTTTATGGAAATATGCCACAGCCGAGACTGTGGACACAATGGATGCCGGAGCGGATCCATCAGCATGCAGGTGAGCAATGAACAACAACATCATGGGTACAGAAACAGGCAACATAGTGGGGAGAGATAAAGAATCATGAAACGTTATCAACTTCTTCCATGCCCGCTCATAATGCAGCCGAGACGATGGTGCAAGAGAGGCCTGCATTAATGTGGTTAAAGACTCCCTAAGCCGTTTCCACCAAGATTGGCAGACGAGGATACATGCCTCGTTACTGCTCATAGAGGGCTCTCATAACAAGACTCAAAAATTCCCCAAGCTCACTGGGGAGACACTACAACTGAGGAGCCGTGTAAGAGACCCGTCGAATTCACTCCGCAACATTGGCAAACCATCCAGGTATGCAAACAGGATACCCTGTACTGGGCCCCCGACATGAATAAATTCCCTCAACACTGCTGCTTAGTAATTGACAGAACCTTATTAACATCCACCCCTCTCCTGCAAAGATTATGGGCCGTGTTGTGCACTGTGCTTAAAACAACCCAAGGATACTGTAATAATTAAGGTCACCAGATAAATAGTATAACAAACTTCCTTTGAATTCCAACACCAGGATGCAGCTTCTGGTGTGTGTCAGGAATGTGTTGAAGCCATTATTAGCCTCTCCATTGGTGTATCCCAACAATTAGTAACCAGCTTGCTAATCATGCAATGTTTCCCTGAGCAGATATTCGTTATGCAATCTTTGACAGCCATTTTCTCCAAAAATATTTTTCTTCAAAGTTCTACATTTGCAAACGGGATATCTCTGGGAATAATTACGCTATATAATAATGTTTTCAGTGATGCAATCAGCACATTCTACTGTGTGTAATGATCAGACACTGTTTTTAAATCATGAATAGTTTGAACGATATAGCCATATTTGGTGCCAAAAAAAACAAGATTTGTTTTCGTATTTTACCAAAAAATTATTTTAAAATTAAAAACATTAAAAAAAATGCTCTTGTCATTGCACAACAGTATCTGTAGAGAACATGGATTTGCAAGAATTATAACTATATATGTGTTCAATAACAAATGGCAGGTTTCCAGATTTGCCAATATTTGCTCAAAATGGTGGCCATTTTGTTTGTTATCATGGAAACGGGGGGTCTGGCTGAAAAAGTTCAATATATGTTTTACTCAGTAAGACCCATTTCATGCATTGGACAGAAAACAAACATAAAATTGAACTGTTTGCACCAATTAAAAAATAATCATATCCACCTGCCGTGTCTGGCCTTAAAATCACTATTACCTACACTGTCACACAATATCTGATCATAGGTCGTGCGTTGCATAGCTAAAGTCCTCGACCTGTAACATAAAATATGGTGTGTACCCTTGATTAAGGCGTCGCATTGGTGCTGCCCCAACTCCAGTTAAGTGTCTGTTGCTGGACTGAAACCACTTGCAACTGCCATAAGTGTAGCAGGATGGATTGCCGTTACAAAAGCATGTGTCCTGGGCAGCAGCTTCTCAAAAGATGCCATACTGTGTTCTATATCCTGCTCCCACAAATGCCAAATGTATCCTTGCATTCAACTAACTGTCCACCACCACCTGGAGTCAGTGTACAGTCATGCCTCCTGTGTTGAGCACTGGCTCCGACGTAGGCACTCTCGTTGTCGCAGCAGCGATCTGCCAATGTCCCTACCAGGCAGCCAAATATGTCCAAGTGTATTTTGCCGAGTGTAACCGATCCTGTCTCTGACTCGGCTGTTGGCTGACTCAAGGTTGAATTTCAAGAGAAATTCTACAAAAATAAATACACAGCAGGACAGTACTCGAACTACTACACAGAAATTCACTCTCATCGGCAGGCACGATAATCAACAATGTTGCATCTGTCAAACATGTTAAACATGTCTGAAAAACCAGAAACGTGACCATGATGCCAACTAAACACATGGCAGTAATAAATGTGTGTGTTGGCATATATGGGTGTTGTTAATTTTAGTATCTGTACTATTTGTACAACATGATATTATACTCTTGCATGTTTATGTTTATATTTGTACTGAATGTGCTGCACAGACAGAAACACAAGTGCTGTGCGAGGATCAAAAAAAAAAAAAAAACATTCTTTATCTTTAATTATATTATGTCACATACCTCCAGTAATGCCTGGCGGTAATCATATTATTTCACATGCCTCCAGCAACGCATGTCGGTAATCATATTATTTCACATGCCTCCAGTGACGCATGGCGGTAATCATATCATTCCACATGCCTCCAACAATGCATGGCAGTAATCATATTATTTCACATGCCTCCAGCAATGCCTGGCGGTAATCATATTTCACCTGCCTCCAGCAACACATGGCGGTAATCATAGTATTTCACATCCCTCCAGTAATGCATGGTGTTAATCATATTATTTCACATGCCTTCAGCAACGCATGGCGGTAATCATATTTCACATCCCTCCAGTAACGCATGGTGGTAAGCATATTATTGCACATACCTCCAGTAACACACGACGGTGTGTTGCCATACAAAACACTGCACCAGCAGCAAAACAGTGACATAAGCACTACATTGCTTGTAGACACTGACCCGACAAGGAGGAATTTAGAAAACCCAACAATGTGTTGACATGCAAAAAACTGCACCAGCAGCAAAACAGTGACACAAGCACTACAATGCATGTAAACACTGACCCGACAAAGAGGAACTTAGAAAACCCAACAATGTGTTGACATGCAAAAAACTGCACCAGCAGCAAAACAGTGACACAAGCACTACAATGCATGTAAACACACGTCGGTGTGTTGACATGCAAAAAACTGCAACCGCAGCAAAACAGTGACTCAAGCACTACAATGCATATCAACACAGACCCGACAAAGAGGAACTTAGAAAACCCAACAATGTGTTGACATGCAAAAAACTGCACCAGCAGCAAAACAGTGACACAAGCACTACAATGCATGTAAACACATGTCGGTGTGTTGACATGCAAAAAACTGCACCAGCAGCAAAACAGTGACACAAGCACTACAATGCATGTAAACACTGACCCGACAAAGAGGAACTTAGAAAACCCAACAATGTGTTGACATGCAAAAAACTGCACCAGCAGCAAAACAGTGACACAAGCACTACAATGCATGTAAACACATGTCGGTGTGTTGACATGCAAAAAACTGCAACCGCAGCAAAACAGTGACACAAGCACTACAATGCATGTAAACACTGACCCGACAAAGAGGAACTTAGAAAACCCAACAATGTGTTGACATGCAAAAAAACTGCACCAGCAGCAAAACAGTGACACAAGCACTACAATGCATGTAAACACATGTCGGTGTGTTGACATGCAAAAAACTGCAACCGCAGCAAAACAGTGACTCAAGCACTACAATGCATATCAACACAGACCCGACAAAACCTGTTGTGCTACAAAATTGCCCCAGCACTGTGTTGATATGCAAAAAACTGCAACCGCAGCAAAACAGTGACACAAGCACTACAATGCATATCAACACAGATCCGACAAAAGCAGCCCGTTATGAAATGGCCCACGCACTGTGTTAATGTGCAAAAAACTGCAACCGCAGCAAAACAGTGACACAAGCACTACAATGCACATCAACACAGACCCGACAAAAAACTGTTGTGCTACAAAATTGCTCAAGCACTGTGTTGATATGCAAAAAACTGCAACCGCAGCAAAACAGTGACACAAGCACTACAATGCAATCAACACAGATCCGACAAAAGCAGCCCGTTATAAAATTGTCCAAGCCCTCTGTTGATATGCAAAAAACTGCAGCCGCAGCAAAACAGTGACACAAGCACTCCAATGCATATCAACGCGGACCCGACAAAGCATGAATTTTGCAAACCCAATAATATGTTGACATGCCAAAAACTGCGCCAACAGCAAAACAGTGACGCCAGCACTACAATGCATGTAAACGCACAGACTTGACACGCAGGAATATAGAAAGACTGAAAAATGTGTAAACCTGCAAACAACTGGCCCAGCGGCAAACACTGACATAAACACTACAATGCATCTAAACGCGAATCCGACAAAGTAATGTGGCGCCACCACGCGAACATATAATTGACACAACGCGATCCACCGTGCACAGGGCACGACAACAACACATCCCCTTCTAGCCGGAGATCTGCCTCACTGCACTAATCATCGCCCCCCGCAAGCTACGATAGAATCTAAAGTTGCCTATGTCCGTAAAATGCGTCCCATCTTTGCGAAAAACCTCGCGTATGCTATTCCAAAGGCGCTTATGCCTCCAGAAAAAATACCCCTTCTGAGTCCTTACAAAAAGCTTCCAAGTACCTGTTTACTTCCACCACCCGGGCGGCACCCTCCTCGAAACTAACCCCGCGCCATGCGTTCCGTCAACAAACCTGGCAAATGGCGACCCGCTGTACCCCGGAATCGAGCAGCCGTCGCGCCAGACGTTGAGTGTCCAAAGCTATCATAACGGGGGTAGATGCCAACCGACCGCTGATATCATTCCCACCAATATGCAGCACCACAACGTCTGCGCGACAGGCAACAATTCGGGACATGACTGCCGGCGCCATTAAGGTGGCGACCCGAGCCCCGCGAATGCCCTCATATGAGACTTCACAGGGTCGGCCATTCACCTCAAACAAGCCGGCCGGTTTTGGGTTTGCCGACTGCACGAATGCGCCAACCCAATAAACATAACTATGCCCTAAAACTACAATCTTACAAGGAGAATTCACTGACATGGAAACGGCCAGTTACGAATTCCGTACGCAAAATTCAAAATGGCGGACAACAAAGAAAATACTCAGCTGTAACAACTCGGCCGAACAGTTTCAGCAATCACCTTGCGCTCGCGAGTACAATGACGTTCCTTGAAGACGTCTCGCCAATATGCACGATCGTAAATCAGAAAGGCAGCAAACCGCGTAGAAAATTCAAATAAAGATAGCTCACACAACCAAAATTTGTTGATGCGACCACTCCGTCTGCTTTCACAAAACGAAGTGACCAAGAGCTCGTTGTAATCTGTGACTGCGCGCCACTACCGCGCGGTGATTGGCTCCTTGCGCCAGAGACAACGAGGTAATTAGCATAATAATTAGCATCAGACATTAGGCCAATCATCACTTGTCCTGCGTTGTTGCCAGCACAAAAACCCATATGCAGCACGGTGCCGTGGCCGCATATTCTCATATATATATCATGCAATCACTTCAGAGATTCGGGATAAATGATTGACATACCATCTGCCTTCCGACGTTGGAAAGCAACGCTTTTGTACTGTTCAAATTGAGCGCGATGTTACCCTTGTCACGTAGGCCTACATTTCGATTACGATAGTCCTACTTTATATAAACCTTCCCAAAAGTGTCGGTACATGTAATTTTAGACAATCGTAGAACACGCTGTTCTGTTCTGTTCAAAGTTATATAAACTTCGCCAAACGTCCAGGACGGATACTTCGCAAAACGTGCCCAGAGTTACGTGTACGTAGTGTCATCCAGAAGATGGGTATGTTTGCTAGTGTTGTTATATATTGATTTAATTAAATACGTTATCGACACCTCACCACAACAATCCGCCCTGTTGGTGATGATCACGGCTTCAACCAAGATTTCTTCCGGCAGTCTCACTCGCCACCAAATGATAGTTCTTGCGCAGCTGTGATGGTTAAACACGGCATCCGTGTTGCCATCCACGGCGTTGGATGCGGGGCCATGGAAAATATCGTTAGACTCTGACGCGTTTCCGCCGGCAGCCCAGTTTTTCCCTGCCTCTGAAACACACAAGGTTTTTGTTGGTGCCTTACCTTACTTTACCTATAATCTTCTGGCCTTGTGAGACCCATAGGGCTGCTGTATAAATTCGCCAACTCGCTCCGTGTTGTGCATCCAAGTTGGTTTTGTTCTTTCTCTAATCTCCAATATCAGTGGAATAACCTTTCCAAAATCCAAATTGGGAATTAGACAACATGTTATGTTTCATTATGTAATTCATTAATCTATCATATATTAATCTTTCAAACACCTTTGAAAGTACAAGCAAGACAGAAATAGGCCTGTAATTATTAATTAATGATGTATCGCCATTTTTAAAAACGGAAACTATATCAAGTATTTTTAGTTGATCAGGAACATATCCTTGATCAAATGATAAGTTCACAATGTAACTTAAAGGATCAAGTAGGTTGGAGAAGGCCTGCTTCACAATAATAGGTTTAGGACTAGAGCTTTTAAAATTATTCATAATTCCTTATCTGGTGTGGCTGGCCACAGATACATTACATTTGTATAGACTCGTTGGAGGTAATCATCAGGACTCTCTGATATGACTGGTATCTTATCAGCCAGTTCTGGACCTATACTTGTAAAATATTCATTAAATTTATCAGCTATGCATTTTTATTTTTTATTAATTTACCGTCAATTAGTAATTTGTCATTATATAAAAATATTTCTTTCGTTCCTATAATACTTTTAAAACTATCCAAGTTTTTTGTAAATTATCCTTGTGCTGTTGCAGCTCCCGTCCATAGTATTCTCTTTTGGGTACAGTAACAAGACACTTTAATTTATTTATATATCTTTTATAATTAGTTTAATTGAAGATGCCGGTTTTTTCAAGTAGTACAATAAAAATGTGTGTTTAGTTCTAATGGAGTGTCTCAGTCCCGTAGTAATCCACGGTTTATATTTTCTTGTCCTAGTGTTTGTTTAGCTAACGGAAATGAATTATTGTATGCAATTAATATCTCTTTAATAAATATATAATAACTTTCTTGAGGATCTCTGCATGCATAAACTTCATCCCAGCATATTTGATTTATACACTGTACTCTCTTTGAATGTAACAGTAGTCAGCGCATTATATATTCTCGTCGCTATTGTTGTTTCTACCTTTACGCCATTATTCTGTTTAGTGAGCCAAAATATTGTTAAGTGGTCAGAAATAGCTGTATGTATTATTCCATGCAATTGATAATTTGCACCAATTAAATCATTGCTATATATATCATCGATGACAGTGGCAGTTGTTTCTGTTATTCTAGTAGGCTTGCTGATAAGGGGTATAAATGCTTGCTGGAACATTGCATCTGTGTAATCTTGGGTGTCCGTGTGATTACCATAATTAAGTAGATTAATGTTAAAGTCACTCATTATGTAACACTGTTTATTATCAACCTTGAGAGTTTGTATAATATTGATAACATGTTCTGAGAAAGCAGTAATGTGTGTATTAGGTGGTCGATAGACAACACCTACAGTTGTTTTGTTATTGCATGTCTTAGACTGAGTCTTGACTTCAATAAAAACGCATTCCAAATATTAAGTTATGATACTAATTTCAGGTAATTCAGTACACTCAAGGGATTTACGAACATATAAGGATACACCACCTCCCATCTTGGAAGGCCTAGTCAAATGTATACTTTTGTACTCTGGCAATTCATACAGATCAAGATTGTCATTATGTAACCAAGTTTCGCTTAGACCGATGACCGAGAACCTGTTATCGATCAGTGACAAGAAATCACCCAATTTGCTAATGTTCTTTGGCAAGCTTCGGATATTTAAATGCATAAGAGAGAACTCGTCATCAGAGATATGATTTATTTTATAACTTCAATAATGTCATCCTCAAAATAATATTTAGTATTTACAAAGTTATCTGTTGTAATTAAATGAAAATCGGGATCTATATTCCGCATTGCAGCATTACCAGTTTTATAATCATATACGTCATCTAAGGTAGTATTAGGTAATTGCCTCGTAGCATTGAAATGCATTGTGTACATACACAATCACACGGTACAAAATAATGCTTCTATAATTGCATGTAGCATTTACAAACAGTTTTATAACAAACAACGTTGTGTGACATATTTTAAGTTGCAGTAGGTTAGTTAGAATATATGATATATATCGATAAAACATAGCAATACATTAGATATGAGTAATCAAATAAGACACGAACCAGATGTAGAATACGAAGGTGTACATGAATGAGTCCACGAATGGTATAGTCCCCTTATGAACAAGTTCTATGATAGGTCGACTAGAGATACAAAATATCCATTATGGTCTTATGATGTCTCATTAAACAAGTCAGCCTTTTACAGAGGCACTGAGGGTATTCACTGCTACGATGCATGTCGTCCTCAGTCGTTCTTCAACGTCCAAATTGAGACTGAGCCGACATTAACGTGAGTCACGAGGGATACACAATCGCCAATGTTGAGAGGCAGGTTTCCCACCAAATATGCCATGCCTCTCCGAGTTTTAGACTAAGAACGCTGTCATGCCAGGCGTATGTGCTAACTATCGCGCTCGCTGTCCCCTTTAATAAGGTGAATTTTTGGATTTTGAAGAAAAAAAATCGCCTGATAACTGTCCTGGGCCTGATTTCCAAAAGATCGTTAAAACTGGAGTTGGCAGAACACCTCCTGCCAACATAGGCGTCTTGACATGACAATGGTTTCTGTTTACTGACCGATATTCCATGTGAGCTCATTACTGAAGAGAAACGGTCCCTAGTTCTACCATTTCCGTTGATTTTAACTCCATCGAAATAACACGCACAGACTGGCACCATCAGAGATAACGACCTGGGCAACTACTCCGACAACTATTACTGCACATAATTATGTCCATATCAGTCGGAACGTTTATATTTTAATGAATTTAATCTGGTGGGGCAATATTCCAAAATTGCACTTTAGGTGTGGACGTTAGTAAAGTGACCGACTCATCTAGGAGCATGCGTTCCCGTCTTCTAGCGAGTTATTTTCTCCCTTTGACACCTGGACATCTGTAGATTGTCCTTTATAAAACGCTAGTATTGAGCATTTCAACACGAACCTTTTTCACAACTGACTGCTTTTTATGATAATACTTTAGCATCTTGCTCATTTGAGGAACTTCTTCTCATTGAGTTGCAAATATAAATAACGTTTTTCCTGTTTACCAATAACATTGCCCTTTCATAACTTTGCCCTCTATAGTAAAGTATACCCAATATATGTTTATTAAACACAGTCTGACCCAAACAATGTATAATTAGTGTACAATACCTTGATACGTTGTGATAAGGCAATATTTGAACCGTCTTGGGGGGTGGCAAATTAACTTTACATGTGTGCATATAAAAGGGCTAGTACCAATGCCCCTTCCATGTTTTGGACAAAACCGCTCTAATGTCAGTTCCGGTTACGTGTGCAATAAATGCAATATCATACGACTCTGAAAGAATAATATATGCATTTTACGTAATATTATTAAATATAAAACATACGTTAATGTTCTCATTTGGATTGTGGTTAGGGAATGTTGAGAACACATGCTTTGTTGATGATGTTGAAAACATGCAATGTTACGTTGTTCTTTTAAAAGAGTTGTATAATGTTTTAGGGAGAATTGCCACGGATCTTGTCACTACTCTTTAACACAATTGTATCGTTGCATCTTTAGTTTGAAAGAGACACACACGCACGTACGCACGCACGCACGCACTAGCGCAGAGAGAGACTGAGGGAGAGTGAGTGAGTGAGTGAGTGAGTGAGTGAGTGAGTGAGTGAGTGAGTGAGTGAGTGAGTGAGTGAGTGAGTGAGTGAGTGAGTGAGTGAGTGAGTGAGTGAGTGAGTGAGTGAGTGAGTGAGTGAGTGAGTGAGTGAGTGAGTGAGTGAGTGAGTGAGTGAGTGAGTGAGTGAGTGAGTGAGGGAGAGAGAGAGGGGGAAGAGTGAGAGAGAACGAGCACACAAAAACCGTGACATTCACATAGACAATACAGAAAACAAACACACATGCATGGTGACTGACAACGTTGTAATAGACACACGACCTGCAATGGACACAAACATAATAAACAAGCAAATTTGAATATAAACTCACATAACTTACTTTCACAGTTGGTTCCAGTGATATGACCAATACACGAGCACGTGTAACCATCTCCTTGTTCAATGCATCTACTTACTTTCACAGTTGGTTCCAGTGATATGGCCAATACACGAGCACGTGTAACCATCTCCTTGTTCAATGCATCTGCCGCCGTTCAAACATGGCCGGGAGTCGCATATTTCGTCAACTGCATTAAGTTCACAAAGGCGTAGTGATACAACATGTGTAGGACGTATATATATATATAGTAAGAGTAAGTAAGTAAATAAGTAAATAAAACAGTCAGTAAGTCAGTCAGTCATTCAGACAATTAGTTAGTCACTCAGTCTATCAGACAGTGAGTCAGTAAGTATGTTAGTTAGTACATTATAAATGTATTTCCAAAAACGACCCAAAATACACATTCCTTATTTACAACATTCACCATTTGCAACACGCGAACACTAAAATAAGCAATAGTGTTGGTGAAGGGGGGGGGACAGAAGTGCAATGCGTATCAATGGTTCACTCCCAACCAGAATAAGTACTGGTGATATAAATACAATAATTTATAACATATATAAATCTCAAAATGAATAAACACAGTGCTTACAGAGTATAATGTTTGACAATAATTATTTTTTTAGCTTCTTTAGATCTAACAGGTAAATATAAGGTAGGTAACAGTGAAAAAGTTGGGTCTCACTACCCATTTCCAACCTATCTTG
This sequence comes from Paraescarpia echinospica, assembly GCA_020002185.1. NCBI lineage: Eukaryota > Metazoa > Annelida > Polychaeta > Sabellida > Siboglinidae > Paraescarpia > Paraescarpia echinospica. The sequence continues at coordinate 56,171,927 of CM034544.1, read as the reverse complement.
GATGGTACCCTGAAATATCTTATTTGTCGTCAATGTCGCGTGGTATTTAATCACCCACACCACAATCGTCATTGAATAGTCATATATGTCTCATTATGTACTTTTGATATGTCAAATTGAAGGTTTTCATCTGCTGATCATCATAATAACATTCAGTAGATGTTTACTATTATGGCATGTGCCCTAATTATCATAGAATAACTATACCCTATTCTCACCCGTGACCGCATAGATGACATCATTATTTTTGTCAAATATATAAATATCCCTTGATCCCATGACCTCTTTAAGATGAAATTAATAATGCATAACAGTCTGCAGCGTCATATATTTCATTTAATACCAAAATTGTCTTTCTGTCATTACAAATGGATTAGATATGATGCCGAACTACGGAAGCATTTAGCGACGCTGCAGTTAATGCGCGAAGACTATTCGTACACAAATATCCACCACTATCTATAGCCAGGTGCTCATTCATACAGCTGGGTGAACTGGAGCAACGTAGAATATACGAACTTGCCCAAGGTTCGACACCGCCGCACAGGATTTGAACCCGGGTTCTCTCAGTGGACAGTCCGCTCTTACCTCTGCGCTACCGCGCTCCACAATTAGAACATTAAAAAATAGTTAGTCTAATTAGAACATTCAAAACTATGCACTATTTGCATACTGTGTGTAATCCGATTTTCCTCAGCTGTTGACAAGAACCGAACACGATCACTTCTGTTTTTGAGTCATTCAGTTTTATGAAGTTTATAGTCATGCACGTTCTGATCTCCGTATACATTCTTCGATACGCCCGACGGCAGCAGCGATGTCTTCTTGGCGGGGTTTCGCTGGGACGTAGATTTGTGTGCGTGCCCCGCATAGAAATGACAAATCAAATTGTTCTTACGTATGAACGTGACAACTGGAGCTGTATAGGTGGAGAACAGCTAAGGCCCGAGCATGCAGCTATAATGGAGACAGGTGATGATAAAGTAGAAGAAACAATCGGAAAAGGCCGTAGGATCCATTACATTCAATATCCGTCGAGAACGAGCACAGACAAATGTAGATCGGAAAACAGAAAATATAAAATGACGTTTTATGTTTATTTTCTATGCCTAATTAGAACATTCAAAAGTATGCACTATCTGCATATATTAACACGCTAACGTCGGAGGTCTGTAAGAGCATCACCTGCCAGTAGCCAAGGTCCACTCGCACTTTGGAGCTCTGTAAGTCTATCACTACACATGAGCCAAGTTCCACTCGCATCTTGGAGCTCTTTAAGTCTATCACTACCCAAGAGCCAAGATCCACTCGCACGTTTCTATATATTTTTTTCACTTCCTTGGACAACGAGCCTCCGATTCGAATAAAGAAAAATTTAGTTATTTAATGTGATATCCTTTTCTCAGATGACGCATTGCATGTTGAGTCATTCAACAGTGGACGACGCTGTCACTAGTTAATATCAAACTACGATAAAAGGCCTAGTACACATGTGGACGCAACGGTACATTTTGACGGAAAGCGCAGTACTTTGCTGCCAGTATAAACATAATCCTCGACAGTATGTGCAAATTGTGACTTGTTCCTGGTGATTTAAACTGTTTATGGACGTTACGAAACATTCAGACAAGAAAAACGTGGCAACTTCAGGCAGTAGACTTTCACATTGCTTTCACGTAACTATGCATTTTTAATTGTATTTCGTTATCTGGAATAACATTATTAACATGTTGTTCCGTGTACAACATTTGAATGCTGAATTGTTCAACAAACACAGTATTCACAACAAGGTAATTAAAACAAGTTTTTTACTTTAAATGCCCCAAAAAACTTCCCCCAAAATAACATTTTACCTAAACATCCACCAGTGTCGATAGTTAGGTACTCATTCATAGAGAATGAGTGAACTTGCGCAAGGTTCGTCACGGCAGGACAGCATTCGAACCCGGGTTCTCTCGGTTGAGACTCCTATGCTCTAGCCACTGCACCACTGTGCTCTATAAGCGTTATTACATGAAAACACTTCCTGTCATACTCGGATGTGAGTGATCATGTTCGCACTGAACATATTGTATTTCACAAGTTTGAATGAACATAGTAAACTTGATTTACCGTACGAGCCATAGACGGCCACCTGACACAGTGCTAGGACACTTCTTCGAATAACATTGTAAACTTCACTTACCGTACGAGCCATAGACGGCCACCTGACACAGTGCTATAAGACACTTCTTCCAATAAAGTTGTAAACTTCACTTACCGTACGAGCCATAGACGGCTACCTCACACAGTGCTAGGACACTTCTGCCAACAACCACGATCCTTACACTGTGGCCTCTCAGACTTTCCTCACAAGTCACGGTTCTAGTAGTCACGTTGTTGCCATCAAAATGCGCATTTCCACATTTCTGATACAAGGAGCGATACGGCCCGACTTCAACTTGCACGCCGGCCATTAACAGTTCTCCTATAATACCGGCAGTGAGATGGCGAACGACAGTTTTAAAAATTCGACACCCAACACCGGCATTCAAAGAATATTCGCTTTTGACAAGGCGCACGTGGCAACGACCGCACAATTAGAGAAAGTGCTATGAACGCAACAAATACACAGTCCATGTTTATGTATCGAAACAATTGGTGCTGTGAGTCATTGGAAGGCTTTACTTACGTCCCGTGACATAAACACCAAGTACCATGTTGACGTGACCAAACGTGTTTAGTTTTATTTCCCGAAAGAAATACGCAACGTGGTGGAAACAAAATAACCCTGTGTGCATACGAGCGTATGTGCTCTCGTGTGTGCGTGCGCACATGCGTGCATGTGTGTATGGATATGTGTGTTTGTGTGTGTGTATGAGTGCGTGTGTGTGCGTGTGTGTGCGTGTGTGTGCGCGTGTGCGCGTGTGCGCGTGTGTGCCCTACTTGAATTGGCGCAGAAGAAGATTACGAATAAGACAAAGAAGAGGAAGCCGTATAAGAAGAATTATGAACTGCTTTGGGTGTCAGACTTGTGTCATACGGTCTTGCTAAGACATACCGGGGGTTATAGCTACAGATTTGACTTCGGCAAGTTTTGCAAATTCAACCAGCCACCAAGGGTTACTTGCAAAAGCCGTAAATGCACAGAAAGAATCACGAGATACTTTGCCGTCGTTAGTCTCGTTCACCGTCACCCATCCAATTGATGAATACTGATGTGCCACGCCTTCAAGAGCCAAGTTATGAAACTCGTCTGAAGATAGACATGATCGCAGTGCAAATAGTGTTTGAATATTTATATAAACTTGTGTCAATGGTGTAGTTTAACTTAATAATTTTCTCATGTTTGTGTGTTTCTTTGTATCGGTGTTTGTGTATGTGTGTACGTGCGTGCGATCGTGCATGCATGTAAATATGTATGTATGTATGAATGTATGTATGTATGTATGTATGTATGTATGTATGTATGTATGTATGCATGTATGTATGTATGTATGTATGTATGTAGGTAGGTAGGTATGCATGGATGTATGCATGCATGCATGCATAATTATTATTATGTATGTGTGTTGGTATATATGTGTGTTGGTATGTATGTGTGTTGGTATGTATGTGTGTTGGTATACAAGTATGTTGGTATGCACGTGTGCATGTATGCATGTATGCATGTATGCATGTATGCATGTATGCATGTATGCATGTCTGCATGTCTGCATGTCTGCATGTCTGCATGTCTGCATGTCTGCATGTCTGCATGTCTGCATGTCTGCATGTCTGCATGTCTGCATGTCTGCATGTATGCATGTATGCATGTATGCATGTATGTATGTATGTATGTATGTATGTATGTATGTATGTATGTATGTATGTATGTGTATTTGTATGCATGTACCTTTCGCATTTGATCCACTAGAAGTTTGAGTAAGCTGGGCAACCGTGTAGAATATACCAAACACGTATACTAGCCATCTGCCTTGCATGTTTCTGCTGGGAGACGGGGCTACCCTAAAAAATAAATAATATCTCATCTGATCATGTATAAATACGTTTGGCAATATATACGATAACGTCATTCAATTGATGGTGAAAGTAAGGGTATGTTCTAAATTTTATCCAGTCCTCAGGACTGCTCAAAACGTTTTACACTTTACTCTCTGGCAGACCTGTTCAATCGAACACCATCTCAACTTCTCTGGGAAGCATTCATCCACGCTGCAATTAATGCACGAAGTTTATTCATACACAAATATCCACCACTGACTACAGCCAGGTATTCACGCATTCAACTGACTGAACTGGAAGAACGAAGAGTGAACGAACGTGCCCAACCTTCGAAACGTCAACACAAGAGTCGAACCGAGGTTTTATTGAGTGAGAGTCCGCGATGGACTGTCACTACGCCAGTATACTCCACGATGAAATTGTAGTTTGGTCGTATCGCTGATGAATTATGTTGACAGTTGCAATCTTTGTTAGCTAGTGTGTTGTTATGGGTGCCCTGTGCTGCTTTCAAAACCTGGCTGTGCCTGAAGGAATGCAGATAACAGAAGTACGAATATCGGAGGTGGTGATTGAAGAGGGAAGAGTGCAACAACGTTTCAAGAACACGCTTCTGAGGAGTCTGTTACATTTCTCTCGACATTAGGAACTAATGTACAACTAGACCAAGACGGATGCCCAAATGTTTCGTATTATGTCTGTATGTGCAAATCACTAAAATCAACGACACAACACACATGATGAGTATTGTTTCTGTTCAACAATATGTGACCCATCTTAACAAAATGAGTCGCTTGTCAGAAATTTTTAATATTTAGTTATTAGTAGCGTTGGAAAGAGCAGAATCTCTGCTTTCACATGGTGTATCATGTAAGAAGATACCTTAATTCTAACTGAAGTTATGGTTTAACAAACACATGTGGGGTAGAAACCTTCAAACCCAGAAAACAGCCGTCAAAGTTGATGTAAATTATTTGTTATGTTTCATGAAATGCACCTTAGTTACCGTCTTCCAAGTTCTCCGGAGGTCACAGAATGTAGTTATTAGCATATGTATGCTCATATATGGGAAGATGACGCGTCAAGCTTCGTGGTGATATCTCAAAATCGATCGATTAGCGATTTGTTCACATAAACGGCATTTACGGAAAATCAGATTTGCCGACATCCGACTCATTTTGTTAAGATGGATCACATATCATAACATAATAGGAACGTTGTTCGCTACTTTCCCCGGAATTAGTCATGACTTAATATATTTATTAAATTCATTAACCGAGAGTCAGCAGAATCAGTTCTACTTCATGTCACTTGTGTGTTGGAACCAAGAAAAAACTAAAACTATTTTTGGATATTGCAAACACCGCCAATTACAGGAAACAGCGGCTGTGTAATGTTTAAATGTACGTGTTTACAATAACAGGTAACAGCGGCTGTGTAATACTTAAACGTCGTGTTTGCAATTACAGGAAACAGCGGCTGTGTAGTATTTAAATGTTGTGTTTACAATTACAGATAACTATTACTGTGTAGTATTAAATGTCGTATTTACAATTAAAGGTAACAACGGCTGTGTAGTATTTAAATATCGTGTTTACAATTACAGGTAACAGGGGCTGTGTCGTATTTAAATGTCTTCTTTATAAATACAGGTAACAGCGCCTGTGTAGTATTTAAATGGTGTGTTTACACTTACAGATAGCATCGGCTGTGTAGTATTTAAATATCGTGTTTACAATTACAGGTAACAGGGGCTGTGCCGTATTTAAATGTATTCTTTATAAATACAGGTAACAGCGCCTGTGTAGTATTTAAATGATGTGTTTACACTTACAGATAGCAGCGCCTGTGTAGTATTTAAATGGTGTGTTTACACTTACAGATAACATCGGCTGAGTAGTATTTAAATGTTGTGTTTACAATTACATATAACAGCGGTTGTGCAGTTTTTAAATGTCGTTTTTGCAATTACAAGTAACAGTGGCTGTGTAGTATTAAATGTCGTGTTTACAATTAAAGGTAATAGCGGCTGTGTAGTATTTAAATGTCATGTTTACAATTACAGGTAGCGGCTGTGTAGTATTTAAGTGTCGTGTTTACAATTATAGGTAACAGGGGCTGTGTCGTATTTAAATGTCGTCTTTATAAATACAGGTAACAGCGCCTGTGTAGTATTTAAATGGTGTGTTTACACTTACATATAACATCGGCTGTGTAGTATATAAATGTCGTGTTTAAAATTACAGGTAACAGCGGCTGTGTAGTATTTAAATGTCATGTTTACAATTAAATGTAACAGCGGCTGTGTAGTATTTAAATGTCGTGTTTGCAATTACAAGTAACAGTGGCTGTGTAGTATTAAATGTCGTGTTTACAATTAAAAGTAATAGCGGCTGTGTAGTATTTAAATGTCATGTTTACAATTACAGGTAGCAGCGGCTGTGTAGTATTTAAGTGTCGTGTTTACAATTACAGGTAACAGGTGCTGTGTCGTATTTAAATGTCGTCTTTATAAATACAGGTAACAGCGCCTGTGTAATATTTAAATGGTGTGTTTACACTTACATATAACATCGGCTGTGTAGTATATAAATGTAGTGTTTAAAATTACAGGTAACAGCGGCTGTGTAGTATTTAAATGTCATGTTTACAATTAAAGGTAAAAGCGGCTGTGTAGTATTTAAATGTTGTGTTTACAATTACAGATAACAGCGGCCGTGCAGTTTTTAAATGTCGGGTTTACAATTACAGGTAACAGTGGCTGTGTTGTATTTAAATGTTGTGTTTACGATTTAAGGTAACAGCGGCTGTATAGTATTTAAATGTCGTGTTTAAAATTACAGGTAACAGCGGCTGTGTAGTATTTAAATGTTGTGTTTACAATTACAGATAACAGCGGCCGTGCAGTTTTTAAATGTCGTGTTTACACTTACAGGTAACAATGACTGTGTAATATTAAATGTCGTGTTTACAATTAAAGGTAACAACGGCTGTGTAGTATTTAAATATCGTGTTTACAATTACAGGTAACAGTGGCTGTGTAGTATTTAAATATCGTGTTTACAATTACAGGTAACAGCGCCTGTGTAGTATTTAAATGTTGTGTTTACACTTACAGATAACATCGGCTGTGTAGTATTTAAATGTCGTCTTTATAAATACAGGTAACAGCGCCTGTGTAATATTTAAATGGTGTGTTTACACTTACATATAACATCGGCTGTGTAGTATATAAATGTCGTGTTTAAAATTACAGGTAACAGCGGCTGTGTAGTATTTAAATGTCATGTTTACAATTAAAGGTAAAAGCGGCTGTGTAGTATTTAAATGTTGTGTTTACAATTACAGATAACAGCGGCTGTGTTGTATTTAAATGTTGTGTTTACGGTTAAAGGTAAAAGCGGCTGTATAGTATTTAAATGTGTTTACAATTACAGATAACAGCGGCCGTGCAGTTTTTAAATGTCGTGTTTACAATTACAGGTAACAGTGGCTGTGTTGTGTTTAAATGTTGTGTTTACGATTAAAGGTAACAGCGGCTGTATAGTATTTAAATGTTGTGTTTACAATTACAGATAACAGCGGCTGTGCAGTTTTTAAATGTCGTGTTTACAATTACAGGTAACAATGACTGTGTAGTATTAAATGTCGTGTTTACAATTAAAGGTAACAACGGCTATGTAGTATTTAAATATCGTGTTTACAATTACAGGTAACAATGACTGTGTAGTATTAAATGTTATGTTTACAATTACAGGTAGCAGCGGCTGTGTAGTATTTAAGTGTCGTGTTTAAAATTATAGGTAACAGGGGCTGTGTCGTATTTAAATGTCGTCTTTATAAACACAGGTAACAGCGCCTGTGTAGTATTTAAATGGTGTGTTTACACTTACAGATAACATCGGCTGTGTAGTATATAAATGTCGTGTTTAAAATTACAGGTAACAGCGGCTGTGTAGTATTTAAATGTTGTGTTTACAATTACAGATAACAGCGGCCGTGCAGTTTTTAAATGTCGTGTTTACAATTACAGGTAACAGTGGCTGTGTAGTATTTAAATGTCGTGTTTAAAATTACAGGTAACAGCGGCTGTGTAGTATTTAAATGTTGTGTTTACAATTACAGGTAACAGTGGTTGTGTAGTATTTAAATGTCGTGTTTAAAATTACAGGTAACAGCGGCTGTGTAGTATTTAAATGTTGTGTTTACAATTAAACGTAACAACGGCTGTGTAGTATTTAAATGTCGTCTTTATAAATACAGGTAACAGCGCCTGTGTAGTATTTAAATGGTGTGTTTACAGTTACAGATAACATCGGATGTGTAATATATAAATGTTGTGATTACAATTAAAGGTAACATCGGCTGTGTAGTATTTAAATGTCGTCTTTATCAATACAGGTAACAGCGCCTGTGTAGTATTTAAATGGTGTGTTTACATTTACGGATAACATCGGCTGTGTAGTATTTAAATGTCATGTTTACAATTAAAGGTAACAGTGGCTGTGTAGTATTTAAATGTCGTGTTTAAAATTACAGGTAACAGCGGCTGTGTAGTATTTAAATGTTGTGTTTACAATTAAAGGTAACAACGGCTGTGTAGTATTTAAATGTCGTGTTTATAAATACAGGTAACAGCGCCTGTGTAGTATATAAATGGTGTGTTTACAGTTACAGATAACATCGGCTGTGTAATATTTAAATGTTGTGTTTACAATTAAAGGTAACATCGGCTGTGTAGTATTTAAATGTCGTCTTTATAAATACAGGTAACAGCGCCTGTGTAGTATTTAAATGGTGTGTTTACATTTACGGATAACATCGGCTGTGTAGTATTTAAATGTCGTGTTTACAATTACAGGTAACAGTGGCTGTGTAGTATTTAAATGTCGTGTTTAAAATTACAGGTAACAGCGGCTGTGTAGTATTTAAATGTTGTGTTTACAATTAAATGTATCAACGGCTGTGTAGTATTTAAATGTCGTCTTTATAAATACAGGTATCAGCGCCTGTGGAGTATTTAAATGGTGTGTTTACATTTACGGATAACATCGGCTGTGTAGTATTTAAATGTCATGTTTACAATTAAAGGTAACAACGGCTGTGTAGTATTTAAATGTCGTCTTTATAAATGCAGGTAACAGCGCCTGTGTAGTATTTAAATGTCGTGTTTATAATTACAGGTAACAGCGCCTGTGTAGTATTTAAATGGTGTGTTTACACTTACAGATACCATCGGCTGTGTAGTATTTAAATGTCGTGTTTAAAATTACAGGTAACAGCGGCTATGTAGTATTTTAATGTTGTGTTTACAATTACTGGTAACACAGCTGTATAATATTTGAATGTAATGTTTACAATTGCAGGTTACAGCGGCTGTGTAGTATTTAAATGTCGTCTTTATAAATACAGGTAACAGCGCGTGTGTAGTATTTAAATGGTGTGTTTACATTTACGGGTAACATCGGCTGTGTAGTATTTAAATGTCGTGTTTACAATTACAGGTAACAGTGGCTGTGTAGTATTTAAATGTCGTGTTTAAAATTACAGGTAACAGCGGCTGTGTAGTATTTAAATGTTGTGTTTACAATTAAAGGTAACAACGGCTGTGTAGTATTTAAATGTCGTCTTTATAAATACAGGTAACAGCGCCTGTGTAGTATTTAAATGGTGTGTTTACAGTTACAGATAACATCGGCTGTGTAATATTTAAATGTTGTGTTTACAATTAAAGGTAACATCGGCTGTGTAGTATTTAAATGCCGTCTTTTTAAATACAGGTAACAGCGCCTGTGTAGTATTTAAATGGTGTGTTTACATTTTCGGATAACATCGGTTGTGTAGTATTTAAATGTCATGTTTAAAATTAAAGGTAACAACGGCTGTGTAGTATTTAAATGTCGTCTTTATAAATACAGGTAACAGCGCCTGTGTAGTATTTAAATGTCGTGTTTACAATTACAGGTAACAGCGCCTGTGTAGTATTTAAATGGTGTGTTTACACTTACAGATACCATCGGCTGTGTAGTATTTAAATGTCGTTTTTATAAATACAGGTAACAGCGCCTGTGTAGTATTTAAATGGTGTGTTTACACTTACAGATAACATCGGCTGTGTAGTATATAAATGTCGTGTTTAAAATTACAGGTAACAGCGGCTGTGTAGTATTTAAATGTGGTGTTCACAATTACTGGTAACAGCGGCTATGTAGTATTTTAATGTTGTGTTTACAATTACTGGTAACACAGCTGTATAATATTTGAATGTAATGTTTACAATTGCAGGTTACAGCGGCTGTGTAGTATTTAAATGTCGTGTTTAAAATTACAGGTAACAGCGGCTGTGTAGTATTTAAATGTTGTGTTTACAATTACAGGTAACAGTGGCTGTGTAGTATTTAAATGTCGTGTTTAAAATTACAGGTAACAGCGACTGTGTAGTATTTAAATGTTGTGTTTACAATTAAACGTAACAACGGCTGTGTAGTATTTAAATGTCGTCTTTATAAATACAGGTAACAGCGCCTGTGTAGTATTTAAATGGTGTGTTTACAGTTACAGATAACATCGGCTGTGTAATATATAAATGTTGTGTTTACAATTAAAGGTAACATCGGCTGTGTAGTATTTAAATGTCGTCTTTATCAATACAGTTAACAGCGCCTGTGTAGTATTTAAATGGTGTGTTTACATTTACGGATAACATCGGCTGTGTAGTATTTAAATGTCGTGTTTACAATTACAGGTAACAGTGGCTGTGTAGTATTTAAATGTCGTGTTTAAAATTACAGGTAACAGCGGCTGTGTAATATTTAAATGTTGTGTTTACAATTAAATGTATCACCGGCTGTGTAGTATTTAAATGTCGTCTTTATAAATACAGGTATCAGAGCCTTTGGAGTATTTAAATGGTGTGCTTACATTTACGGATAAAAATTCGGCTGTGTAGTATTTAAATGTCATGTTTACAATTAAAGGTAACAACGGCTGTGTAGTATTTAAATGTAGTCTTTATAAATGCAGGTAACAGCGCCTGTGTAATATTTAAATGTCGTGTTTATAATTACAGGTAACAGCTCCTGTGTAGTATTTAAATGGTGTGTTTACACTTACAGATACCATCGGCTGTGTAGTATTTAAATGTCGTGTTTAAAATTACAGGTAACAGCGGCTATGTAGTATTTTAATGTTGTGTTTACAATTACTGGTAACACAGCTGTATAATATTTGAATGTAATGTTTACAATTGCAGGTTACAGCGGCTGTGTAGTATTTAAATGTCGTCTTTATAAATACAGGTAACAGCGCCTGTGTAGTATTTAAATGGTGTGTTTACATTTACGGATAACATCGGCTGTGTAGTATTTAAATGTCGTGTTTACAATTACAGGTAACAGTGGCTGTGTAGTATTTAAATGTCGTGTTTAAAATTACAGGTAACAGCGGCTTTGTAGTATTTAAAAGTTGTGTTTACAATTAAAGGTAACAACGGCTGTGTAGTATTTAAATGTCGTCTTTATAAATACAGGTAACAGCGCCTGTGTAGTATTTAATGGTGTGTTTACAGTTACAGATAACATCGGCTGTGTAATATTTAAATGTTGTGTTTACAATTAAAGGTAACATCGGCCGTGTAGTATTTAAATGCCGTCTTTTTAAATACAGGTAACAGCGCCTGTGTAGTATTTAAATGGTGTGTTTACATTTACGGATAACATCGGTTGTGTAGTATTTAAATGTCATGTTTACAATTAAAGGTAACAACGGCTATGTAGTATTTAAATGTCGTCTTTATAAATACAGGTAACAGCGCCTGTGTAGTATTTAAATGTCGTGTTTACAATTACAGGTAACAGCGCCTGTGTAGTATTTAAATGGTGTGTTTACACTTACAGATACCATCGGCTGTGTAGTATTTAAATGTCGTCTTTATAAATACAGGTAACAGCGCCTGTGTAGTATTTAAATGGTGTGTTTACACTTACAGATAACATCGGCTGTGTAGTATATAAATGTCGTGCTTAAAATTACAGGTAACAGCGGCTGTGTAGTATTTAAATGTGGTGTTCACAATTACTGGTAACAGCAGCTATGTAGTATTTTAATGTTGTGTTTACAATTACTGGTAACACAGCTGTATAATATTTGAATGTAATGTTTACAATTGCAGGTTACAGCGGCTGTGTAGTATTTAAATGTCGTCTTTATAAATACAGGTAACAGCGCCTGTGTAGTATTTGAATGATATGTTTACAGTTACAGATAACATCGGCTGTGTAATATTTAAATGTTGTGTTTACAATTACAGGTTACAGCGGCGATGTAGTATTTAAATGTTGTGTTTACAATTACAGGTAACAGCGGCTGTGTAGTATATAAATGTTATGTTTACAATTACAGGTAACAGTGACTGTGTAGTATTTAAATTTCGTGTTTACTATTACAGGTAATAGCTGCTAAGTAGTATTTAAATGTCGTGTGTACAATTACAGGTAACAGCGGCTGTGTAGTATTTAAATGTCATGTTTACAATTACAGGTAACATGGCTGTACAGTATTTGAATGTCGTGTTTACAATTACAGGTAACAGCGGCTGTGTACTTTTTAAGTGTCGTGTTTACAATGATAGGTAACAGCGATTGAGTAGTATTTAAATGTCGTGTTCACAATTACAAGTAACAGAAGTAACAGCGGCTTTGTACTATTTAAATGACATGTTACAAATTACAGGTAACAGCGGCTGATTAGTATTTAAACGGTATGTTTACAATTATAGGTAACAGCGATTGCGTTGTATTTAAATGTCGTATTTACAAGTACAGGTAACAGAGGCTGTGTACTATTTAAATGACGTGATACCAATTACAAGTAACAGCGGCTGTGTATTATTTAAATCTTGTTTTTACAATTTGAGTATTCCCGAGCGTAACTTTGTATTTTCGATCACTGCATCAGGCTTATTGAAAACATCTTGGCGCTTAAAGTCAATATACTTTGAGCATGATGTATTGTACTGTTAAGAACAAACATATAACTAAATGCAAATGCACAATAAACGGACCCTGTACATTTATAATAATAATTGTAATAATAATGACACTTACACAGCGCCATAAATAGCGCTTAAAATCCATAATTATATGTAATAGATCGTTAAATATTAAATTTAATATAAGTTTTAGATTCAGATTCAGACTGTTTATTACCAAGTTGCATTTCAAATGTACGAGATATTCTTGGCGTTGTGGCGTCAACATACATGCGCGCTTGTAAACGCTTTAGAAACGATATTCATTAAAGATATACTGGAAATAAATATGTAAAGACTGAGTGCTGGTGGTAAACTACCCGGAAAAGGTGAGTTTTCTAAAATCACAAAGAAAGAGGTTGTCTTCATCTCGGTTGGTAATGCATTCCACATTCGTGGTGCAGAGACACAGAACGTTCTGTCGCCGTGTCGGCTGCGAATGGAGGAACATACAAGTCATTCATTCTATCCGAACACAACACTCGAATAGCTCATTGTTCATGGAGTAGGTCGGCGATGTAAGCTGATGCTAGTAAGTATTGAAGAAGGAACGTCAGTAACAGAATTGCGTAATGAATGCTCTTAACTGGTAGTTGTAGCTTCCTCTTATGTCAGGAGAACCACCATCAGGTAGAGTTCTTGGTGTTGTAGTAAGTAGCTCTTCTGCAGTGGACTGCGTATTAGTAGTGTCTTGTTAAGGACTCAAGTGAATACATTTTATCTTCCGGTAAACACAGGGTAGGTTCTGAACAGTCCATAATTAACTGAGTTAAGGCTTCCGGGAAGCCAATGTGGTGTGGTCTCATCAGTGGCAGACTTTTTTACTTAACATGCAAACTTACCTATCCCTTATGTAGAAAACCGCTAAAGTCGAGCTTCTTGTGGTATCTTGTCTCTATAATTGTGAGCTATATTTTCCGTGAAGCAACGTCGACTGGTGTCAACGGATATTTTTGGAAGTGACCGTTTTCGCGGAAACACGCGTGCGTGTGACGTAACTTCCGTGACGCCCGTTGGCATTGTTGTATAACGTAGGGCCTTTACGATGCAACGCGTTGTAGCTACTGATCTACTAATGTCAAACATGGAAGTACAATATGAACTGAATGTCCACTATCGGTAGCATCTGACACTATCCAGCTAACATATACAAACTCATTACAAACCAAAGTATATTTACATTTAACATGATGTTTGTATTGGTGGTCGCATCAGCTTGACAAATCATCAACAAACCTTGGAGGTGTGTGTGTGTGTGTGTGTGTGTGTGTGTGTTTGTGTGTGTGTGAGAGAGAGAGAGAGAAAGAGAGAGAGAGAGAGAGAGAGAGAGAGAGAGAGAGAGGGAGAGAGACAGCGGAACCCCGACCAGATGACTGCTCCTCTCGCTGCCAGTCACGGGGCGCAACATACTTTGAAGGACAACCAGAACCTACCATGTAGGAGAAGGAGGTTCACATTGGCAGAGAGAGGAGCCTCTCGCGAGGAAAGAGGAAGAACTACAGGAGCTAGTACAGCGCAATGGAGACGCCAGGGACGCATTCACGCGGTAGCTTCAATCTAAACTACAGGAGAAGGATAATCTCCAGGAAGTGACGTCACACCGCATCCGAGTAGCATATGTAAGTAAAGATGGCATTGATAAGTAGGTGAATGTATTAGAAAATTTGTCTTGAGAGCAATGAACTCAATAGAAGCATTCGGTACATGCCGTGAAAAAAGATACTTAGACGCGCAAAGATCTGAGACTCGAATGGCCTAGATGGAAGAGGAACACAGACAACAACAGGAGAAGATGATAACCGCTGTCAAAGAGAAATACTGCACTATTGAGTACCTGGTGGTAAGCGGTTGAGAGAAAACAAATTATTTTACCAAGTGCATGTTTCTGCATCACTGAATGTAGGAGACATTGTAATCAGCTCACAAGATCGCAGCTCTGCAGGAACTCAGGGACGAAGTTTAACAACGGAAGAATCAATTGTTGAAAAAAGATGAAACGATCGAGCCGTTGGACGCGAAGGTTGACCGGTGCAACTTTGAAACGGTTCCCGAAGACGAGCTAGATATACCACATCAAGAACTGATGACACACTTCATACGTTAGAATTGCATGATCACTCGGATAGCATGTTGCTTGCCCGCAAGACACATAACTTTGACCGCCTGGAGAGTATACTTGAGAGACCGCACTCACCCAAGAGTACACAGACCACTCATGTGGTGGAGACATAGAAACTGATACCTCTATTCAGCCATCTATCAGATTGAGAGCATCCGCACGGTGGCGGATGCTGACCAAACCGTAGGCTGAGGGGTCAGAGATAGAACGTATAAAGGAACATTCACAAAAGGCCGACATCGACCACAATCAAACACCTGCAGAAATGCTGATGATGGCACGTCCATGCTTCAGAATTTATCGTGTGTACCCAGCTTTGGATAATCTTGTGTTAGACAAACAAACCGCTGTCCGGGAGCATCATGTTGTAGCGTTGTCTTGGCGCGAATTCTATGTGGGTGGCAGGTAGAGACGTTACACAGACTTAAGTCGACCAGACTAATAATGAAGGCAGGCCGACAAAGGTAGCAGATAAAGTGAAAGTGGTGTATATAGATTTTCGCAGATGTACTAGAGTCGAAAACGTGTAAAATTGAACGTGTAATTCATGAACTGCGGATTATGTTGCCTTTGAATGGAACGCTGAAGGTTGCCTATGGAGCATTTACTTGGTTAAAAAAGTGCTTATTGTCAGTTTGAACCCTGGACATTAATTTGTGTGAATAATTATATATCAACTGAATTACGCTAATGATGCCTTTGACGTAGTTTGCTGACGTTATAAGTTCTAATCTAAACACGAGGACTGCGATTTTTCGTCTACCAATGGTCGTCTATGTTTGCCAATGTTGTCAGTTCGATGTGGTAGTGGTTCGACATCAAATCCGGATATACGTGAACAGAAGAAACCAACTTATATGTGTCATGACTTATTATACGAGATCCAAAGTGTGTCCACTTGTAAGTGTCGGCGAATCAACGTGTTGCAATAAATTGAAAGATTCGAGGAGGCTACAAACCGGCTCTGCTTTCGTTTCATCATCAAAATTCACATTGAAGTATCCAACAATGGCGGTTGGTATAACGGAGACATATGCTTCCGTAAGCAAGCATTCAAGTTCAGTATAGAAGTCAGATGATGTTCCGGAACACTACTTGAAGCAGGCGGATTATAGACGATCCACATACTGAATTTCATAGAATGAGCCGCAGAGCTAGAGGAATACTGGAAATACAAAATTGATGTCAAAATGTATGTTTTTAGACTTTAAAATTTAAAATACATTACTTTTGACCTTCATTGACTTTACTGTAGGTCCGCCATTTTGAAATAACCGCCATTTTGAAAGATGTAGATTTTACTTGTTATTAAATCAGGTGCATCATTGATAGTATGCGACAAGGTGTATATGGGACTTTGTTTCACAAATTCGTATAGTACCCAGATTGTATGTATATTATATTGTCCACGTGTGTTGAAATTGTGAATGCTGTTTGTGATGTATACTGTCATCCTACGAATTTGTATGGAACTATAAAACGGAGACGGTTTATCTTTGGTAACCTAGTGGTTGTTGTTAACCTAGTGGTTGTTGTTAACCTAGTGGTTGTTGTTAACCTAGAGGTTGTTGTTAACCTAGTGGTTGTTGTTAACCTAGAGATTGTTGTTAACATAGTGGTTGTTGTTAACCTAGTGGTTGTTGTTTATCTAGTGGTTGTTGTTTTGCTCGATTCTAGAATAAAGTTTGTCGTTCGTTAAGAGAATCTTGAATCTTTAAATGCATGTTCAAGGTACATGACATAAATTGGCGACGAGTGCAGGGTCAGCTTACTGACAGTTTAAGGGTAGGTGGGGATCCAGGGAGAGACAATAACCCGCGTGACAGAAGCGAAATTCTGGTAACTTTGTTCGGCTGGGAAGCAGCAGCTATGAAACAAGTGAAGTGAAAAAAGGTCAGCGAAAATTCGGAACAGACAACAGTTCACCATGTTGAAGACGAAGAGTCTTATCAATTGTTCACGACTGTTACTGTACTTCGGGGTAAATGACATTGTAGCTGCAAAACGTTTGCAGGCATTCCTACCAATTATAGGAAGCAGAACATACGGCGTACTCAAATCGTTGGTGTCGCCAATGCCGTCTAGACACGTAAGCACTGTATAGACGTGCTAAACGCCCACTACTGTCCGAAGCCGATGATTATCGTTGAACGATTTCTATTTAAGAAGAGGTATCAAGTTGAGGGGGAGAAAATTGTAAAGTATAACGTGCAGTTAAAACACCTAAGTAGCACATGCGAATTTGATAAGACACTGAGTGAAAGGCTCAGAGACCAATATTATTAGTAGTCGGAATAAGACATGAAGGAATTCAGCGTCGGCTACAGGCAGAAACTGACTTAACGTACGCGAAGGCCATAACAATTGCCACATCAATGGAAATGGCCGATAAAGACAGTAGAGAACTGATTGGTTTGGCAAAATATGTTAATTATGTGGCCAAAACCAGAGGAGAGCGACCAAGTTATTCCAATGCAGCAAGCAACAGGAAGTCAGTACCAGCAAGTCCATGTTACCACCGTGGAGGGCAGAACCACAGGCAGGATTAGTGCCTTTTTGCAAACGCCGTATGCCACAACTGCCACAAGAAAGGCCATCTGCAACCAATGTGTCATAACAGAAAGAAGTGTGATGTTGGGAAGATTCAAGTGAAGAAGAAAGATGTGTCAACGACAAGACAGAAGGAACATGTTGAAGACGAAGAGTCTTATAAATTTTTCACGATTGATGCAAAAGGGAAAACATCAGCCTTCTGTGTGAACATCAATGTCAATGGAAAGAATCTGTCTGCGGAAATCGACACGGGAGCATCGGTCTCCATAATTAGTGAAGAAACATTTCGACAATGTTTTAATAACGACATCGTCATCAAGCCAACAAAGTCGACATTAAAAACATACACAGTAGAAGTCATGCCGACTTTGGGGACTGCCGAAGTGGACGTAGACTACCAAGGTAGAAGGGAACGCAGTGGGTCAACATTGCTAGAGAGGAATTAGTTGCAAGCCATCAAACTGAACTGGAGATAAATATACAAACTAAACACCAGCAACCGTTCGGTGATGTATGCAGACACGCTTCTTGCGAAAAAGACCCAGAACCATGATGACAATAATACAAATATTTGAAATAATTGTTGAACAATTGTTCATGTGCTGATAGGAAATTGAGAAAGCGTACGAATCTGTGGCGATTTCACGTTAACGGTGAACCGAGCATCAAGAGTTGACACTTTTCCATTGCCACGGATCGAAGACCTGTACTAAAGCTTATCAGGATGTCAGAGTTTCACAAAACTGGACTTAAAGAACGCATATCTGCAAGATGAATTGGAAGAGACGTCCAAGAAATATCTGACGATCAACACATAACGTGGACTGTTCCAGTATAACCGCCTTCCGTTTGGTGTCAGTTCATCGCCAGCCACCTTTCAAAGAATGATTGATAACGTGCTGCAAGAAATTGCACATGTGTGTGTCTACCTTGATGACATTCTGGTCACGGGTCGGACACAAGAGGAACATTGGCAGAATCTGGTTACAGTAATCATGTACTACGTATTTGTTAAATATGTTAATCAAGTGTTTGTATGCGTTACGTTGTTTCTCCAAATAAAACAAAACGTTAATATAAAGTCAACACATTTGAAATTAATTCAAATGCATTGCCAAACCAACCAAGACATTTGCATTTGAATGCGTTCCTGGAAAATGCATTTGCATTTAAATCAAGTGAAATATTTGCATTTGCATTCAAATGCGTTTACATGCTTTTGTTAACAAGCCTGCCGCTGATCCAGTGCATGAACACGTTTAAATCCAATCGTAAGTGACACTACTTCAAACTCGCTTATAGTGTTTTATCGTCGTACGTCACGCATGAGTCTCATATTATCATAATACATGGCGTTTTAATATGACAATTACTAAGGTATTATTCTAATTATATTATTCTATTTTTTTATTGATATTTGTGTGGCTACTGATTATTCTATTTATTAGTTTTGTACTAATTCTTATTTGAATGCAATTATTTTATAATATATTTAGTTATTTAACTACCAGTGGTATTATATATTTTATGCAAACTAATAAAATAAAGTGTAAAGTGTGGTATAATACTCTCAGGTATTCTTTATTTGTATTATCATTATTTTTTATGTTTCTTTAGTATATTTATTTATTGTTTGTAAACACTGCTGAACACATAATAATTATTTGTTGATTTATCCACTTCTGTTATGGGTGAGACACTCGCAGCATGGTATATTATTTAGGTTTGTGATACATGCAACTTGACAATGTATCGTATACTTATATATTATACAACTTGATAATACAATAAAGTATGTATTCGTGCAGCTCATATTGACACTATATAAAACTGTATTAGAGATATTACTGGTCAGCTTACGACCTTTATTATTATTAGTGTTATTTTTGATATTGTATTCATTGTTAATATGTAATACCCTACATATATAAACATAACAATTATCTTTATCATCAATAGTTTTATTTTTGATATTGTATTCATTGTTAGTATGTAATTCCCTACAAATATAAACATAACAATTACCATAATACAACACAAATGCAAGTTTGTGTATTTTACCGACAACATAGAGACGATAATGAACCCTCTTAACGTAGTGGGTCACATCCAAACCTAAAATATTGTATACATAAACAAAATAAAACAAATGGGGACGATTACACCCCCTCCCACACACCCACGATTTTTCCTTTTGGGCCACAACACCAGTATATTCATAAAATAATTGTAATTGAAAAACACGAGATTGCGATGTCACATCATATTGTATATTTCAAGTGTCTTAGTAAATTAAGCGATGTTTTTAATGTGAGCAAACGTAGGAGTTACGAAAAACACGTGACGTTAAGTAATTACGTAACTTTAAGTACGTTTCATGAAACCGGCCCCTGGTGTTTACCTCTTGGTCAAATCAAAATAAAATTGTGAAATTTATAATGTACGTTCCAATTGTTGCTCGCGGCGCCGTACAACATGTCATGGGAAACATGTAAGTCTTAAGGTTAAATTTAAAAACAACATTCGACATTGTCTTTGATGTCAGATGCCGCGGCAATAAGTTCCACAGTGAAAACTGCCACTCGAAATGACCGGTCGCACTAGTGCCGCCTTGCCCGTGGGACGCATAGTTGATTGTGTTCACTCGGGCTCAGCGATCTAGTTGGCTGACGTCGGTCTATACAATGGGTGATATACTGTGGTGTACGGTCAGGCAATGTTCGATGCTTGAGTAGGAGGATCGTAGACTCTACTCGCACTGCTATCAATAGCCAGTGCAGCTTGATCAGTAGCACACACTGCTGTGACATAATTTCTGGGCGCCTTCGACAAGGCAGGCTGCCCAGGCAGTCGGTGGAGCAATGCACTGCGAACGTCATCTCTACTGGTGACCAACTCTCTGTCGTTTACACTGTTAGATAACGTCTGATTCTTGAGATATTACATAGGTAAAAAAAAGCAGATATGCGCATAACAACCATATGTTACAATAATAATTACGCACGTCATGATAACCAAACAATCACCAATGCATATTTTGTTTAGGTAGGTTTGCCTAAGCTGTAGGACTGAACCGAACACGAAGACTTCTGTTTTGTGTCATTCAACTTTAAGAAGTTTGCGGTCATCCAAGTTCTAATCTTCGCTACACTTTCTTCGATATGCAGGACAGCCGCAGCAATATCCTTTTGGCGGAGTTTCACTGGGACATAGATTTGAGTGTCGTCCCACTAAAAACATACATCAAGTTGTTCTTGCGTATGATTTTGACAACTGGTGCTACATAGATGGAGAAGAGCTGAGGACCAAGAACGGATTCTTGCTGGACCCCGTATGCGAGAAGACGAGCAGGTGATGCATCACCGTGGATGTGGACGGGACTGAACCCTCTCAACAAGGTATGACGTAAACCAATCCAATGCATTTGGACCACTCCGACAACATATGATAGTCTGCGCATCATCAGTTCGTGGTCGACGGTGTCAAATGCAACCGAAAAATAAAAAAAGAACCATGATGTTAACATCCTGCTTGTCAATGCATGGACGATGTCATTCTGCACAGAGACTAGGGCCGTCTCAACGCTGTAGCTGGGCCTGCATGCGGACTGGTATGGCTCGTAGAGATTGTACTCTGACGTGTAAGCCGACTGTCTCGCGGCGACAACACGTTCTATTGTCTTGGATAAATAGGGTAGATTAGACACGAGTATGTAGTTATTCAAAACGCTTTGATCAGGTTCGGTTTCTTGAGAATTGGCTAGATGTCCACTCTCTTCAAGCGAGAAGGCACTACGCCCTTTCTCAGGGACAGATTAACAATTGTTGTAAGCAAAGGAATAATGTGATGCGTGTGATTACATTGTAATTTCTGCGGTGCATACTCAACGTAGGCGTTTTCATTGTTAACACTTTCACTCAGTTCGAACCGAGATATTTTCCGAAAAAACTAAGAGAACCGCGTTGCCAGTGTGCCGAACGAGTCACTTGGAGGAAGTGGTATGTCGTTATTAGTGTGTATGAGCTTGCATCACAACAGTAGCGTCTGGTATTTTACTCGTGTATATGATGGCCGAGAAAGGCCATCGCGTGTGTGTATGGAAATCTGCACCGCCATGGGGCGATGACGCGATGCCCGATGCGATGCGCGATGCGATACGCGATGCGATGATGTACATTATTAAGATGCCATAATGAGCATGCGCATGCAGAAAACGAGACTTAGGTAGCCATTTGTATTTTACTAAACAAATGCCTTTTGTGTTCAGAGCATGTGATGATGGCTGATGACGCTGACTGTACGTACACGGTTACATATCTAGTTATTTTGCACAAAGGAATATGTGCTCGGGCGTCTATATATTGTAACGGACGTCTACAGGGACTGAATTTAACCAAACATAAATGGTAGCAAGGAAGGCAACCTCTTTACAAAAAAATTCGACTAGGTGCCCGACACCAAAGCAGGGGGCCAAAATACGTTAATTAGTAACATGAAATATGTACCTGATATACCGCCCTCCCCCATTTTATTAATTACATTATTTCCATCCGAATATCACAAATATAAACGTTATTTGTGTGCCTCCAGACAAGGAAACCAGTTGTGGTTATGGCACTTTTCAGTTGAACTTTAACCAACCGATTTGAAACCTGTATTTGGCTGATTATGTATTAATTAATGATAATATCTGTTCAGAATGCAAAACGTCACGGTATATATACCTTACATAAATAAAAATATAAACATTTAATCAATTAATAATAATAATAATAATAAGATAACTTCTATTGCGCCTAAATCCTCGGTAACCAAGCTCAGAGGCGCATCAAAACAAAAGGATTGGTCAATCTCAAAATCCACAAGTAGTATACCAGTTGTCAACAGATGGGTCAAGGCGCTAAGGAGCTACCGTGGATAAGCAAGGTTATAAAGATACGTTTTTAAATGACGACGGAATTTTGTAAACTTGTCAACTGATCTAACACTAAGAGGGAGCATATTCCAAAGAGTTGGTGCAGCAACAGAAAAAGCCCTAGTTCCAATGTTAGTGTTGACTCTAGGAACAAAAGGTAGGTCAAAACTAGATGTTCGAAGCTGGATAGATTTTCTTACAGGAGTAAGCAATGAAAGCAAGTAAGATGGTTGCTTACTGGACATTGCCTATTATATAATGGTACTGATCTTAAATATTATACGATAGTGTACAGGCAGCCAATGCAAAAACTTCAAAAGTGGTACAGAAACAAGAAAAACGAGATCTTGTAATTACTATTCCTAGACAATTTTGGACACGCTGAAGTTTTGTGATATCCTTGCTAGCGATATTATAAAGGAGGCAATTGCAGCAGTCAAGTTTGCTGCTAATGTTGCAATAGTTTTAGCAAGAGAAAATGACATATACCGGCGAATACGGCGAAGATCACGAATATGATAAAAAACAGCAGCGACATGTTTGATATATGTGTTGTCGGAAATTGAAGATACTACCAAAGATGACTCCTAGACTCCGCATCGAGGTTGCTGGCGTGATATACTGATTCAAAATACGCGTAGGGAAAAAACGTACAGTTTACTACGTTGCATTGGAGTTCCAATAATGATCAATTGAGTTTTATTTGCATTTAATTTCAACTTGCCGTCAGTCATCCAGTGGAAGATATCTTGAAGGCAATCACTAAGGTGGTTAAGGGAACGATTTGTATCCGGCGTAGCCAACGAAATATAGATATGAGTGTCATCAGCATAAATATGATGATCCAAGTTATGTCTTTGTATAACAGAGTTTAGTGGCGTGGTGTAACGAGTAAAAAGCAAAAGCCCACGAACAGAACCCTGGGAAACACCAAATAAAACCGGCAGCGCAGCTGAAAAGCAGTTCCCAATCTTTATAATTTGGTATCTATCAGTTAGATATGAAGAAAACCAGCTTAGAGCTGTGCCAGATATGCCGTACCACTTTAATAGTTGTTCAATGAGAAGGCTGTGATCGTGTCAGAAGCGGCAGAGAGATCTAGTAAGATAAGTGCAGTCACTTTACCATTATTAATGTTCAAGTTAATGTCATTATGAACCTTTATGAGGGCAGTCTCTGTTGAGTGAAACAGTCTATATGCTGATTGTGACACATTAGTTAAGACATTTCGGCTAATGTGATACCTTACACGACTTGCTACAACATGATCCGGTAGCGATGGAGTAGGTCGTCTGTGTCGAATGTTATTGATGCAGTTCCATAACTGACGAAGGTGATCATACTTATTTATGACCATATTTGTATAATAATCTGATTTAGCTGTGGTCATTTGTCTGTTACATAGGTGATGTTGCTTAGAATAGCGCGACCTATCTAATGGCGAGCGCGATTTGCGCCATACACGCTCTAAATAACGACGACGCCTTTTAGATAGTATCATTTCGGAAGTCATCCATGGAGACGGTGGCCTTGATGACACACATTTGGATTTTATAGGTGCATGTTTGTTAAGTTATGCAACAAGTACTTGGCAGTACTGTTTATATAAGCCAGACATATGTTTTTGGGATCTGTGATTAGGTCGGATATAAGGATATCGGCCATTAAAGCTGTAATATCAATCCTATGAATTTCTATGTAAGACACATTGTGTTTCGACACTAATGGGGTTATAGAGACGTCAACATTAGCAATAACAGTATGGTGGTCTGATAACCCATCTGAAAGAGTAGGTGCTTGGATATTATTACAAGTAGAACGGGTTATCAAGAGGTCAAGCAAATGGCCATGTATATGTGTCGAAAAGGTAACATGTTTCAAATCAAATGATGCCTGAATATCACCAAACGTAGTTGTAGTTGTAGAAGGTGAATCCAAATGTAGATTAAAATCACCAAGAATGTAAAATTATAAATGAATAATTGCCAGATTTTCCTAGAGGGCGATAGACACAAATAAAGTATGCGGAGAAAGAAGAATCTGAAATTTCAGCACAGATGGACTAAAAACTGGATTATTCAGGGTTGAAATGCAATTTAACTTTGAACTGCTATGATATAAGAAAGCCAACACCACCTCCACGGCCGACTAAACGTGGTCGATGGTGAAAGGTATAACCAGAAAGGGAAACTTGGGCAAAGCATGCAGGTGTATCATGTGGTCTGAGCCAGGTCTCAGTTATAACAAACATTTTTTTTTTTTTTTAAATTAATAAATCTAAAAGTGAGGCTGTCTTATCTCGTACAGATCAACCGTTTGTTGTGGCCACCCGCATGTTTTGTCTAAAAACTGGCCCAGGATTGATACTTACATCTCCTGCTAGTAATACAATTATTGCTAATTTCAATGTTGGCGTAGAGCGGGGGATTGGCAGTAACTTTCTATTATAACAAACATGAAGACATGGCAGGCAAAATTGAAATAGAATGATGTATTATAGTGTGATTAGGAAAAAGCACATTAAAATGATTATATGTCAATGGTTTGCATAAAACAAAATCTTTATCCCTTACAGGAACAGTGAAAGACAAGCAGAAAACACTCAATACAAATAATGGTGACATAATTATGTTAGACTATTATCATATTTAGTATAAATTAATAGACCAAAACCATATAATTAAATATCATATAGATAATAAATAGTAAAGAGTGTTAAGCCAGAGCTAAGGCTAAGGCGTAAGTCAAAAACTACATTATATTTACTAGATCAGTAGAGCCTAAATTTTAACAATAAAGCCTACTTTATTCAATTAGAAAATGTTGGACCGGGGCCAACTCCGGTAACTAAATTGAGACTTACAGGACTATTAAGGGAGGGAGAACTATTTATATTTATTACAATTCACTGAGCCGTAGCCTTAGATAGGCAGAAACAGACTGCAGTGCCAATCACTCAACGACAATGCCTTATTATAGTTCACAACTCAACTGCACCATGATACCGTTTTAAATACCGTTTTATTGTAATAATGTAAAATGCCAATAATAATCTAAAAGGTCAATAGAAAAAACCCACAGGAAGCATGTTTTGTAACTTAATCATTTAACAGTGTAATAGTTACAAAGGACAACATTAAACAAAACTAAACATTTCCGACCGGCGAAAGTGGGCGATATTCATAACGGCTTTAACGCCGGTTTACCTAAGTTGAATATGACAGGAACAAAATTTGTTAAAATGTACTTATAGTTTAAATATACTTAGCTCATGGTTGAGTTCTTTGTTCTGTAGCGCTTCACAAGTTACATAATATTAAAAGTAATATATTCAAAATAATTAGTATATTATGATTGAACATTAGACGAAGGATAAATTTTGAAAGTAAACATTATGCCACGCCCCCTAGCGACCGAAGATTTATTTGATTTATTCCTGCTAACAAAAAGTCGAGATTGACAGGCAATTAAGTTGTAGCAGGTCAGTAGTTAGAGAATGATTTGTAATACGCCACCGTGGGTTTGCCGGTGCCCCCATGGTGAAATTCTAAGATGGCGGCTGTCATGGCGGTCACGTGACCTACCCCCTGGCGGAAAGAAGTGGAAGTAGTGGCACCTGGCGGAATGTTACGGAGATTGTGCCTCATGCGGGAAGGTGGGACATGACGGGTATGCAGTGGTAATTAGGGAGTAATGAGGGGTAATGAGGTATTCACTTAGAGAGGTGTGTGTGTGTGTATGAATGCGCGTGTATGAAATAACGAACGAAACACGACAGTATACGAATGCACGCGAATTTTAAAGATACAAGCGTATAATGATTAGCATACCTGTTAGCATATGCTTGCTTGTGTGATATCATGCATGAAACCGTAGTTTATTAATCGAAGACAAGTGGATGATGTGACATGACTTGCGGGTTATTTTACAACCACGCCAGCGGTCGTGAGCTTACGGGTCTTTACGACCGCGCCAGTCGCTCGTATGGTGGTACAACTACCGGTGACTGAACACCGCGGCAGAGGTCGTGAGCTTACGGGTGTCTGACAACCGCGTCATAGGCTCGAATAATAATGATGACGATGATAACTGCGCCGTCGGTCCTATGATAGCCTAGTTAGCGATTGCAAAACAGTAGTAAACATAGTGCCGAAGCACACATCTTATCTCAATTTTTTTAGCCAATCAAATACACGGCAATCGTTTGCTACCTGGTCAGTGCCGAAACCGTTCACAAAATCCTTTATAGGAAATCCGTGATAGCGAAACATGAGATAGGCAACACAGTATTGTCCGCAAACGTTAGACAGAGGACTCTGAAGTCTCTTGGAATTATGATTTCATTCAACACAATGTTTATTCATGAATCGGCGGAACTAGACGAGCCGTGTCGGCAAGCCGTACGAGCAGAAATATTCACCGTGATCTTTGCCGTCCAGGTACAGCGCTATCCAATGTTCACCAGGTTTCTTGGTGTCGAAGGCATCTATCGTCATCGCAAGTAGTCTGTCTTTGGATACGATCTTACGAACGATGGCCTCGACGTGCGGATCCAGGGCGAGTAGGCGGGCAATCTGCAGGGTCTACATCAGGAGTCGTAGATAACTTTGCTACTCTTGTCTATATCCAGCACGGAACTGAACTCTGCGTAGGCGACGACGTTCACAGAGGTCGTCAGTGCCTCGCGGAACTGAATCTCGATGCCATTTTGTACCAGATGGAAGCAGCCGTCGTCGCACGCGTCAGGGTGAAATCTAAGCCGAAGAAGGTGTAGCCGTATTGGAAGTCGGCGCGAGACAAGCCGTTCCCTTCGTCATGCCACACCTTACCTGTCAAAGTGAACAGGTTGTGGTAGCACCTGACGAAGAGATCGTCGTCGACATTTGGCTGGAAAGGTTTAAGGGTATCTGTCGTCCGTCCACGTACACGGCGTGGAAGTTGATGTGGTTGTTTTTGGCGTGGAACGGATTTTTGGCGTAGGTCTTGTTGTAGGCGTCGTTATCGACGCAGCACAGCACGAGACGTTTTGGAAGAGTGCAAAGGAAGGAAGAGATTCTCGTGCGTGTGCGAGCGGGTTAACGTGGGAATGGAGTAGACCTTGCAATCGACGGGCTGCATCGGATACTTGGCCGTGTTTTTTTTCGAGGGTTTTGATGTGGGCCATCTTCACGCCCGGATTCAGTGTGGCCTTCTTGACGAACAATGTGCATTGTTGATCTTTATCGTGTTGTCGGGGTTGGCTCCGCCGGCCATGGACGCGAACGTATCCATCATGTCAACCACGAGACTCCGACCTATCTTGTTGCGTCTGGTGACGAACCCCGCATAGGCTATTCGGCGGCTATTTCGACGGCTTCCATACGATTGCCCCTGTCCTTGTGCTACTTCTGACTCATCAGTTGCGTCTCCTTGGCATCATCCCCGTAACTCAGTAGCGTCTCTACGTAGATGCGGTATGGGTACGTGTTGGACGAAGGGGTCACGAGCGTTCTGTTCAGGAAGTCGTTTCCCTGACTGGACAACGAATGGAGCCAGTTATTCACGGAACGGCCGGGGAGCGGCGGTGTCGAGGTAGGCTCAACCGGCACGGGTCACCTTCGTTTGAACGTGTAGCATCGTGCTGGCGAGATCCAGGTAATCGTCTCCCGATCGGGATATGACGAATTCTATCAATCCGGCCGAGTCGAGTGAGGACATGGTCGATGTTGTACCGTGGTACTATCGACGATGCTGCTCAGTTTGGCCCACTGCAACACGAAGAAGCTCATGTGCACGGGCAAGGCGTACTTGACGCTGCTCTTGTGCATATCGATGTTGTAAGCATTGTCGGTGACGACGTCGAACTGTCGGAAGCGAAGGTCGTTGAGCATGATCGTTGCGTACGCCTGTGAGGATCTACTGTGACGTCATCTTCCATCCAGCGAGGAAAGTTTACGTCCAGAAACAGCTTCACGCACGGGTCGCGTCTCGTCTCTTTCCACTCTCATTCCCGCTCGACGACGTTGACAAAGTGTCGAAGGTAGGCACTGTTCTTTCGGGTTTCTACGAGCTGTTGAGCCATGGTTTTCCCGTTGACTTCGTTGTCCTATCGATGGGTACACGGACATCCGTGGTAGTAGCATCAGTGAAACTGATAGGCAGTCTTTGTTTCGCTGCACCATCCGTCCACCAGCAGCTTGCCGTTTCTCTTCTTTCGTCCGTTGGACTGAAGACGTATAGCGCGTCCGCTACGTTCGGACTCCCACGTCAGCCATTCCGCGGCCATCTATCCGGTCGATTGCGCCGCTTCGGCAGAAACTCTTTATCTTCCCTTCGTCGCGTGTACCATCCCGTCAGTATGTCTACTGATAGGGAACAAAAGTACAAAGCATTCGTGTTATAGCCAACTATTAACTGACAAGTTCGAGCTGCTTCTCCGTAGTCGTCCCGGCGTATCGTCTTGACCTCTTTTTCGTGATGTATGGTGAAGATGAGTGACGCCCTTCCGATGATGTTATCTCTGACCAACTGATGAAGATCCTTGTTCCCTCCGATGATGTTATCTCTGACCAGCCGATGAAGATCCATGTTCTTCTCGTTGAAGAGCATAAAGAAGTTCTTCTCCGGAACATAGTTGAACAGGTAGGTCAAAGTCAAACCGGGTATGCTGATGCCTTGTTTGAACATGTCGAGGCCGCGTTCCCGGTAGAAGGTAAACTGTTTGTTGATGACCTCCAAGAAAGGTACAACGTCGCTGTATTGTACCAGACGAGAAATTCCCGCAACGTCTTCATGTCGTTTTCTCGCCATGCCTCTCGACATCGGGTGTCGTCTTCGTCGGATGTACCTTCTTTCTTGAGTCGACTGTAGAAGGCCTCTTTGGGAGGCAGGGCGGTGTCGTCGTGTCTCCCCAAAGTGTCCATGTATTCGTTCGGGGAATGGCCCATTGTGACCTCGCAACCGTACGCTTTCAAGTATTTATAGTACGAGAATCCAGGTGCAATGTAATGCGTCATGTCGAGGAATTTCAGGTCATCCGTCGATAGAGACATAAACGTATTGTTCCGTTTAATCACAAAAAAACGCCGACACCCTCGTTGACCTTGTTTTCCTTCTCCTCCTCCTCCTCCTGCTCTGTATCTTTCGTTGACAGGAAGTAGGGCACCAGGAACTGTTTGGCGACGTTCGGATCGTACCTGCCCGAGTTGAAACCAATGACAGGCAACTGATAAAGCTAACCGTGCAATTGACCCATAACCGATTTGTACGGTTTGTTCGGTTGCCGCTGTGACTCTTTGTTCTGCTGTGCACGTGTCTTTTGTTCGTCCCAGCTCGACTTCTCTTCAGCGAGATGGTGAAACACGCCCAAGGTGGCACGACAGGGGTAGTAGCGCAGCCACTCGTAGTCACGAATGTTTTCGACCACTGTTGGAGACAGATTGTAGACGTCACCGGGATAGATTTGTCGCACATCTCCCGTACAGGTGCGTTCGGCCCTGTCCAGGTGCCGTGCGCCTTACCATAACGAGTCGCCAAACTTTCTACACCGATAAGAGTGAGAGTACATGTAAACGTCTTGTATGTACGAAACGTGTGTCTCGTGGAGATTGACGTACAACGTGTCGGGATAGTGACACAATGAACGACGGACGAGATCTGCAGTCACCTTTTCGCCTTCTTCGACGATTGTATAGACGCACACGTAGGCCACACAGGTGGTCTCTACGCGACAGAGATCGTCCATCGTCACCACACCAATTTTTTTCACAGCCACTCCGTCTCGGTCGAAAGTCTCGTAGGGTACCTTCACAGGGGATTCCAGCGTCGGTCACATCCGCAATGCAGCGCCAGACAGCTGAAGAGACAGAGAGTGTCGGTGTACCTCTTGGATTTGTTGGCTTCTCCATCCACACCGATGACGACTATATTCTTCTTGATGTACCTCGGACGTGTCACACCCACATATCCTATCGGATGGTCTACGATACGGTTGAACAAAAATGTGATATTCGTGACCACCTCGCATACACATTGATTGACCGGACGTTGATTTATCACACACTGCAACACGTCTGTTTCTCGGATACGCTCCAGAAAAGTATCAAAGTCTTCGGGGTTGGTAATAAGACTTGGTTCATCCAGGTAACGACCACAAGAGTTACAGGACGAATGATAATATATGTATCATCCCGAGATCTTTTTCTCAGAAGAATCCGTAAAGTAGATTAATCATGAATGCGTGCGTCTGTTCGCGGAACATGAATTTCAATAACGGTTCTACAACAGTCGTGTCCGGTGTTGACATTCTGTAATTGTACCTGGATTGCACAGGTCCTCTGGTCACGTGGGTTCGGATCGCCGACCAGTGGTCTCGAACGACATGTCGCAGCTCCCTAGACAGAGTGTCGCGAAGGGGTGTCGTGGTGGAGGACAAATGGGGTCGTCGTCGTTGTTAACACGTGCTCGCTCTTCTAGTCTCGCTCGCTTGGGTAACGGCGGGTCGGCGGCCTCTTCGCGTCTATTGCATACTGTCTTGATATGAGGTAACCAAAGTGTTGCTTCATCGTATACACAACTGAAGGTGAGGTATCTTTGCACGTTTCTATATATCAAGCATTCAGTGACATCACGGTCAATAACTACACTGATGGATATACGCGAACAAACGTGTGGGTGGAGAATGCCGTGGCTACGTGTGTTGGATGTGAGTGACATGTCATCAGACTCAGGTAACACAGATGGATGGATATAAGTGTGCGTGAGTGTGCATGGAGAGGGCCGTGGCTACGTGTGACCTGTGAACCCCTGACTATACACGATGGATATGTATGACATGTCAGCAGTAGCGGGTAGGCGTGTCATATATGCGCAATGTGCAGTTTCAGTTAGGTAAGTGAACTTAGAGAGGTATACGTGTATTTCAGATACTTGTACCTGCGTGCTTGCGTGCGCGTGTCGAAAGGACATATATACCTGTGTGTGCACACACACAGACGAAAAGTGCGTGTACGCGTACGTACGTGTGACTAAAGGACATTTATCTGTGTGTGCACCCAGACAGAGGCATATACAGGAAAGACTCTTTTCAATGTGAAAGGACAACGAACAGTGCTGAACGGGATTACATGTATTTTTATTGTATGATACTAACAATTCCAAGATTGAACTTCCAATATATAATAAGAATAATGATCAGCAAATATATACTAATCAACTAATTACATGCATGGTCTACTACTGCTTACTGACTGCGTGACAGCTCGAGGCGCCTCTAAGTTCAAGTGTTGTAAGACCGCGTTTAATCTATGTGTCACCAGGTTTCGGCTTACGACAGACATATAGTTTACAGTTACTTTACTGCATATCAACGTTCATGTCTCTGCGGATTACATCATGTCCATCACGGATAATATTTCGCGCAATTTCGTGGCAGGTATGACGCACGGCTTCTTCTATCGTTCGCGGTTTTTATACGTATATCACGTTGGACAATCGACCCTTCACTCGCTCTATATATCCCACATGCATTCAAAGGGCGCAGCATAGCCCAACGCCATCACATCCAGGGTACTGGCCCATATGATGTGTCCGACGGGACTTAGAGCGAGTGATGTCATGTTATTGCAGACGGGTCCATAGTCAAATATCGGGTTGTGTGACGAGGTGTCGTCGTCACATGTTATAATCAGCGGTGTGTCAGACGATATAGGTGTGGTGACGTCTCCACGTGACGGTGGTGATGACGTACACTGCTGTTCGAGTAATTTTATAAATAGCGTGCGCCGTAATGATGGGGCACTCGCCTACGTGATGTCCGCGGTACTTTTTCACTAGGTGCCCACGTCTCGTCGTCATATGCATAGCGAATTCGCGCTAACTCACTAGCAGCAGCACCATCGGTGTGTTGAACACAACAATACACCGGGAGCACAAGTGACACTTTTCAGTTACCGACATTTTAATTGAGAAGTGATATACCGCGACTGCGCAGGATCTCCTTCACTCGGGGTAACGTCTCACGTACCCACGTCGGCGCCAGTGTTTCGTGAGTGAAACTAGACACTGCCCAATTCAAATTACTGAAAATCAAGTGACGCGAAAACCTTTACATGTCTTCGTCTTCATATTCAAACAAGCGACACAGTTCATTCGTCAAGTAGCGACACAGACGTCGGTCAAGCTTGTGTCAAACATATCTCAATCCGTCATTTGTTCCGCTTTGGTTTATATCTCGTCCACCTTCCCCACACTCGCCTTTAAATCGTTACAACCTTCGTCTCCACCACTACTACTAGACCACATGCATGTGCCACAAACAATCCCACTTCCCTCGTTATCGGTTACATCAGTGTAACTCTTGTCCTCGGGACATGACTTGTCGTGAGCGTTCGCCATGACGGTATTTCAGGAGTCGGAGAGACGTTGCGTTATTCGAAGTCGACAGAGAGTGAGAGAGACTGTTATGCCTAACTCGATTTATGGTAGGTTTATATATACACTCACAGCCGCTCAAGGCTTTGTCTTGTTGATCACGCGACAGTAGATACATTGGAGTCACGCATCGATCTCCGCTCTCCGTGCCTGGTCGTTACCAATAAGGCATGTGACTCCGCAGTCGCAAAATGACACTTATCTCCTGCACTCGGCCATCTGTTTTTAACGAACGCCTGACTACAACCGTTAGTTCACATACCAGGGTGCTTCGTGCACTTTCTAATAAAGTCCCTCATCTGCATGATAACGTCGAGTATATTCTTATTCGCTTTGCCATGCCTCGAACTCTTGCCCCCAAATCCTTCCGCACTAGGACAATTTTCAACCAGACGTGGTTTTTCTGTATCATCAACGTTTACGTAGTTGAGAGTCATGGAATTTCACAGCGAGAATGGCGTACATTATATAACTGCGTAGAGATAACCATGCGGATGTTAATTCCGCTTTCCATGTTATACGCTAACTGAGAAATTTCGCCTGTACGTGCAGTCTGGAATTTTTCTCGCAATGATAACATCGTCAAAATACCTGGCCTTCTCGTATTGATTCGCCTCTTCCGCGCAACAGAAGAGTTCGCCCCGTATGGAAAGATGTTTGACAGGTAATGTCCAGCTCCACTAAATTATACGTCCATTTTCACCATATGTTGCAACTGTCTAAGGTTAGCGCAGGCCATTGGCCACTCCAAAGTTGTTACCTGTTTCTGATAAGGCGCTCCTCACACATGTCACGAGGCTACTTGTTGATATAACTTGTACTTTGCAACCTTCCTGTTCGCAATGTGTCTGCATAATAATATTCCATGTACCGTTCGTTGTAACGTTCAAATTTTCAACATACACTGCAAAGATGGCTTGTTTCATTCCTTGGAACGAACTCCGCGAACAATGGCAACGGCGCGAGGCATCTGCTGATGGAACGATGTGAGTAATACATATTCAAAAGAGATATACATTTAAACTGTATGTTCATATTGCACGGACTATCCTTTATCGCGATGATATCTATATAAATACATCATCTTTGTCATTGCTTCATGTCATCCGTTTTACACGACTAGGCACTTAGTTCATGTAGGTAAGGCCGTTATCACACAGGAGATACTTAGTTTTAACTAACTACGTGTGATACAGTTCTTACCATGAATTTTTAAACGGTACTTGTTTACTTACACATGTGACTTTGTGCTGGCTAGCTACTCGGTTTTGTTTTTCTTTGTTAGCGATGAAGACAACGATGGCAAAGATGACTGCAACACCAGCAA
This sequence comes from Paraescarpia echinospica, assembly GCA_020002185.1. Lineage (NCBI taxonomy): Eukaryota > Metazoa > Annelida > Polychaeta > Sabellida > Siboglinidae > Paraescarpia > Paraescarpia echinospica. Next base: position 56,137,594 of record CM034544.1, on the reverse strand, counting down.
CAGCTGTTGCTCTGACTGGACGTAAGTTACCTCAATCGTTTGTTCATCATTTATATAATAATACCAATAATAATCCTATAATAGTAATACATGAACAATTTCGAAGCATGCTATTTATCCACGTCTCGACACACGTGTTTATATGCCTTTCCATAGTCCTTCTTTATCTGTCCCGTCTATTGCCATGGCTTAATATCTTATCTGTGATTTCAATATCTCGTCTATATGTAAGATTTAAAGTGTCATTCATACAGTCCGTTTTGAAAGTTTTTATGTATTTCCAGAGAAGAACATATGCGTACTGTTTCGATAATTACTAGTTGTACACGATAGAACATTGTTACACACGTCCAACACACATACACTGCGTCAATTACCATTTAGTCTTCCCTCATTAGTCCTTCATTACCCTTAATTATCCCTCATGACCCAATTCTCAACAGGAGGCACTACATCCAATACATGCCACCAGGCGGCTCTACATCGCTCACGTGACTACACACATACACACACACACACACACACACACACACACACACACACACACACACACACACACACACACACACACACACACACACACACACACACACACACACACACACACACACACACACACACACAAACAGACACATGTGACAGGCGCCATCTTAGAATTTCACCATGGGGCACCGGCATCCCCCCGGTGGCGTTTTACAAATCACTCTCTGACTACTCAGGTCTACTAGGTGATATACAGTATCCGCAATTCGATTCACTTAGCGAAACAAAAGAAACTTCACTGTAGTAACAACGGTTCGCTACATCGTTTGGGTATTCTTGTATGTAGGCTTGGTATAATAATTATACATAATACTGTTTTATTTGATTCTTGCCGAGGAATCATTTCGAAATATTATGAAAAATGAAATCCTTAAATAAATATGCAATACGATTATGTACGTATTCCTTTGTTGCTGTTGTCGACTTTTCGTTACTCTTTCAAAAACATGTGACGCAAATAATGTTTTCGACCATTTATTCAAATGTAAGTGTTTGTTATTAAACCGACTGCAAATATTTTTATATATATATTATTATGTTCCACTATGAACATATATAATGTCATTAATGAATCAATGTTAAACAAATATGCTTCAAAGCCAACGGTTAATGTTCAACTGAAAAAAAGCCATCACAATAATTAATTTTGTTTTTTAAGTCTCAGAGCACGGGCGCAAATGACGTTCACGATCTCAACAACAGTTTGCATCGTCTCCTGAAGACCGCAACCTCCTTTTGCACACAAAGCTTGCTATTGAATAATGCAATGATAAGAAAGCAGGTTCGGCTTTCCGATTCGCTGTCGGAACATTGTAACGAGTCCAGCTCGACGTCCACGCATACTTGGGGCTCCATTCGTGCAAATTGAAACAAGGTTGTCCCATGCAATATCATGTCTGTCTGTGCACTCGCACAGGTGACGGCTGAAAGCGGCAGTTGGCTAATCTGTTTTTACAATTTTATCTTTGTTTGGAAAACGCTCTAAGACAACTTCAGCAGCAGCCAGGAAAGCCGTCTTAACCACTTCAGTGTGAGCAAACGGCACCTAGTTTTGTGTAAGGGAGTGACAAATGCGTTAACTTGCTTCCTTGAGATGACACGCACCTTGAGCAAAAACTGACTCATTTCGCCTCGCCCACATCCGCATCAAACCTTTTCTTGAACTTCTTCAGCCGCTTACCGTTATCCACGTAAGTGCTGTCCAAATCCGTCTCATGTTTCGAGTCGTAATGTCGTTTCACATTGTACCTCTTCATCTCAGCGACGCTATCGCGGCAAATAAGACACATGGCTTTTTGATCGTATTCGCGATAACAAAAAAAAGAACGCATACTCCCAGTTGTCATCGAACAATTGTTTGCCAGAAGTATAAGTTCGATGTTTCTTTTCTGAAGATATCATAGTTTTCGGGATCGCAGCAATACAATACTCACAGAATAATCATTGTAATACAATAATATAGTCAACGTTGATGTAACAAGGGCTTGAACGGTCTCCGGAGCCGATCTTAACACAACATAAATGTGGGATGCATTTCATTGATCTGCACAATCGACTGGTGGCGCTTATATGATTATTACTAAATAAATGTGTCATTGCTTGTTTCACTATTTTTCAAACAATTAGTATAATGTCAACACACTAATGATTAGAGAATTCGTGCATGCTGCTGTACTCTGGAAGAAGGGTAGGCTAATATAGCGATGTCATCGTTAATTTATCAATCGATTGCCTTCGATACAAAATTAACCAACTATCTACGGAGCTCCATCGAACAACTGCGCGTAATTAATTAAACGCGCACAATAGAAATGTTGATCAAGACACGTTTCGTACGACAGTAGGCCTACCTGTGCCAACATGAAAATTGGTTGACGACGCAACTCCAAATAAATCTCATGATGCCTATTCAACAATAGAGTAGAAATCAACAAATCATAATGTATATTTGCGATCTGTTTTTCTCTTTCAATATTTCTACTTTTGTATAGGGACTCGCGGGCCAACTGAAAACCATCCAGGATTTGCAGAACGTTGCTATATGCTATGTGGCATGGTAGACTTTCATATTTGTGCCTTTTCAATCAAATCTTTTGGATTACTAAAAGCACTTTAATTTTACTCCCTGGCAGTATATACACGCACTCACTCGCTCGCGCATACGCACACACACTCGCTTGAAAGCACACGCATACACACACGGAATTTAAGAACTGTCCGCCTGTTTGCTACGCATATTTGATGGCTTGACAGACATACCTTCTTCCATGGCAATGGGTCATGTGAAGAACAGGTCAGTTGGTACGATATTCACCAGGTAGCACTATTATTTTTTCCAATGCGTCTTTATTCTTCAAATACCGTTCACTTTTAATTGATAAATAGCTACACTGTACTTTCGAACACTAGACCATATACGTCAACCTTAAGCACAATACGTGCATAGTGTAATGCAATCACCAACTCAACAAAATGACACGGCCAGTAACAACACAACAACTAAGTAACACACATTCGAGAGAATGAACTTGATAAATTTGCGCAAATGATATATAACCACATAACGACGGCCGTTAGCATTGCATTAATTCAAAACAACGCTCTTCGTTTAGTGCATAGTGCACTTCATGTGCTCAGTATATTGAGTCAGATTCCAAAATCCGAGCATCAACAGTAGCCTGCCAAACATGAAATCTAAGAATTCAGTTTTTTCCTCATAATGTGATAACTGGAAAGAGCCAGAGGCATTGAGCATTATCAAAGAAAATATAACAAGTAGCATTCCGGGTAGCAATACGAGTGTGATGACAGCGTAAAAGAAAACGTCAACGATGTCAGTTCCTGTGAGGCAATTCATGTTATGTAAATCTGATTTCAGCAGCAACATATTCATTGTGTTCATAAGCGATGTAGAAAATCCACTGTATTTACGACAAGAAACACCGTAAATGTTAGTTACACTTACACCCACTAATATGGCAGTTACCACAATGCCAGCAGCGTAGATGGACAGGTATTTCATATTGCGCTTTAACATCGACGTTAGCAGGAGGGCGCGCTTACTCAAGTATAGCAGTTTAAATGCCTTAAGAACTAATATCGTGATAGTTGAAGCAAGAATAAGTGAGAAGGTGGATTCGTAAAAAGCAGCTTCGTTGAAACTCACGTAGCGTTTTCTGAGTCTAAGAGCAGTCTTCACAGCGTTGTTAATGGAAATGACGCGACATATAAACACAGCGACTGCAGTGAACATTAACACGATAATCATGAAATCAACGTATGTCCAAACACTTAGAACATATCGCCTTAGATGGGTGCGAACTGACAGGAAACTCCTAAAAGTCCGGATAATAAAAAAAAAAATTAGCAGCAAATAGCATATTTCACATATAATTGTAAATGCATCCCGCATATTTATCAAACTATACAGTTTACACGTGTTAATATATTGATAGGGATCGACGACACCGACGCTCACAAACTCAAATGCTAAAAGTGAAATTGTGAAGAGACTACTAGACGGGTTGAACGTAGTGAACTGAACAAACACAGCTCGGGTGTTATTATCCAGCCATTCATTATTATCCAGCCATTCATCCTGTTCAAGATCCCGCAGAAGCCTCATCATCCTGTTCCTATTCGCCCTTATTGCAACCACATAGCCGCCACCGGGGTACGTTCTGTGTCGACAGGGTATTGAGCCAATTTGTAGAGTATCCGAGGATTGATACGTCCACGGACTGTAGGGTTTTTTCACCAACTCCTCTCGGATAGGTTTTTCCCAACTACCTCTGAATGACGTTTGTTCTTCACCGTATGAATCTACGAACAATTGTCAAAGTGAAATTACAAATTAACGGTCAACGATATAAATATCACAAATATCTAAGTAAAAAACAACAATAAATTATTGTACAATTCAATTATAACTGTTCACTTCACATAATAATGCAATTAGCGTTCGTCAACATATCTGTATGAATAACTCCATTTTCTGCAATTGCTTCGCTTTAGAAAATAATTAACTTAAACCCATACATGTTGAACAACGAAATCCTGTCACCTGAACCAGACTAAATATATTTACTTGAGTGAACTCTAATTTGTTTGATGATCGCTGCACCAATTAAGACGTTCTTCTCATCGCATATATATGTCGTTCCATTGTGGTGAAATGACGGTAAGACAGTGTTCTTGATATACCGCCAAACATCGTCTTGTGATCGTATCTTGGTCAAGCATAATACATAACGAATGTAAGTATATATATATATATACATACACACACACACACACACACATATATATGTATATATAAACATGCGTATACATATATGTATATATTTGTGTGTATATATATATGTGTGTGTGTGTGTGTGTGTGTGTGTGTGTGTGTGTGTGTGTGTGTGTGTGTGTGTGTGTGTGTGTGTGTGTGTGTGTCACACATATACATAATATATATATATACATACACACACACACACATATATATATATATATATATATATATATACATATATGTATATGGTCGATTCTCACGAAACCTGGACTCTTTGCTGATGTGGCGTCTTTCATGTAGCGTTGTCATTTTTTTTAATATGATACAGAAGATACAGTGAAGATTTGAAAACAAAACACGGGACACCTTAGTATTGTTATTCCGGCCAAAGAGAATAGAGAGGGGTTTGAAATTACATATTCAATTCGTGTGATACCACGCGAAACACACAGACCATCCATCTTACAACATCTCGTGTCTCTGTAATATTAGTTATTACGCATTTCTGATGGTTTTCTGGGACATAGGATAGATAAACACTCATGTGAAATGTAAATTCATCAGCTGTCAACGCACGGTTTAATAATTTTCCGGTTGTTCAAATAAACTGATTGTAGTTAGTTGCACTTCTTCCACGCCGTACATAACACCATGTCACATGTTATATATTTACTTATGTTGTGCGTAGAAAATCCTCTTAGCTTTACATTATGTTGGGAAAAATAAAATAATATACTTTTTCTCGCATCTGTATTGGTGGTTATACCCATTAGCAGAATGACAAAAACAACAATATTCATTACGGCATCATATGTGTAATACTATCCAGACTGTGTGGCATGTTAATGTGTCTCTATTTACCAAAGCAGTTATCAATTATAATTGCTTGGGAGTCAAAGTAACTGTTTCAGTAATGTTTCAAAGTAAAATATTGATGTATATAAAATATGTTGTACTTATACATAGTTGGCTGTTTCTTCTAATAACAAGCATGGATGCGGTATATGAGTTTTCGTGATATTATATTGATATGCATTTAAAATTTTATAATTTGATCCTAAAGTAACATGCTCCAAAGTGCGGATGTCGTAATACATATTTTTGTTAATAATGCAAATATGCAACGAAAATGCTTCCAACTATACGGTTGAAATGGTTTTTGTATGTGCACAACATAAGATGTAGCTGAAATGTGTAAATCTGAATGAACATTTAGTGCGATAGTTTTGATATATTTTGAAATGATCATATTTTAAATTTCACAGGGCGAATGTCAAAATTGATTTCTTCATAAAATCCCTACAATTATCGTAATATGTTGTTGCTCATCTTTGCAACCTTCATTAGAATTCATCAACAGGCAGTATTGCATAATTTATACAGATAGTATATTGTCCTTGACATTAAGAGAGAATGTGGAACATGAACGAACTAATAACGCACTGACCATGTATGTACGTCAATGCCTAGCAGTCAGACGCAAAAACTCTCACCAGCAAAAAGTAAATAACACGAACTTAAAGTTAAATAATATATGATGACATGTTGCTGGGGAAGGACCTACTTGACGAGCAATGTTTAGTGTGATTGAGAATGACACAAGAGCGTGATATGACACGGAGAATGTATGCCACGATCGGTACAATAATATTGCTAATTCGCTCAAAACGAAAAAAAAACATACTTCCAACACTTTAATGAATCATACATCAATGACAGTCTCATGTTACCACTGCAAAACACAACCACCTTATTCACCGCATTTTCATAATAGAAAAGTTGCTGAATTTAACTCTCTCGCTCTAAACTGAATCGCTGTCGAAACTTATTTGTTCCAACGTCAATTACACTAAACAATGAGTAACTGTCCTTCTTTCCCTCCTTCTCTGCCTGTCTTCCCTGCCGGTCTGAAAGTGAGTGAACTTGGCATGATTTGAGACATGATTTAACTTTTGTTACTTATTTAACATATTTAACTTATTTTAACTGATTTAACCGATATAACTTTTATTACCATTTTTTCTTTGTTATTTTGCATGTACATTTATTTTATTTATTTTAATATGCTACTACATTCCAAATAAATTTCCTCGCAAGGGAAAATCAAGTATTGTGATTGTGATGTTCATGAAACCATCCATAATACCATCGGGAGTCCTTCATTGAGATGAAATAGGGTTCCACTAACATGTCAAAAAAAAACAGGCTCATGCCTAAATCAGCATGGACAGTGCATACCATTTAGGTTAGGTTACTTTCGATTTAAACAAGACAACTCGTGTAGCTGTCAGATACCGCGTTGGGAAAAGTTCATCGAGTTTATCCAATATTGCTTCATTCGCCTATATTATGTTGTTCACTGTGTGTGTGTGTGTGTGTGTGTGTGTGCGTGCGTGCGTGCGTGCGTGTGTGTGTGTGTGTGTGTGTGTGTGTGTGTGTGTGTGTGTTTGTGTGTGTATGTTTGTGTGTGTGTGTCTGTGTGTTTGTGTGTATGTGTGTGTGTGTGTGTGTTTGATCGTCGTTTGTGTGTGCTTATGTATTCTCTCCTGATTACTTGTATTACAGTATTATTAATCTAACATGAATATGTCAACTCATGCATCTGCTATACAGCAGTTATTTGCACTATGATGATACAGATAATATTGTACAGCACGGCATATGTTTGCATACAACTGTTCAGTACCGGTGTACTTTTACTTATTGTTGAAAGCTAAACTCTACCTCCGTAAGTGCAATATCACCCGAGTGACGAGCCGCAACAAATGTATCTTGGATCGTCTTGTTTATGTAGAATGACCGGCGATCGGTGCTTTCAAAAGCTATAATAAACACAAGAGCGAGCAGCAAGACAACAAGGGCTGTTTCTTGCAGCGTACGCCAAAACTTTTGCTCCTTCGCCAATCTCTTTCTCGCTCATTCGACAACAATGGTATATGGCAATTGGTACATATGCTTCGGTGGTAGTCGTTGAAAGTGATTTAGTTGATCCATTTTGAATACATACTCCCTGTCTTTTGCTGTAATTGTAACGAAATTATTAATTAATTCAACATACAGTTATCTATGTTTCAACTAATTATACAACACGTGTAGTCGTTAAGAACGGATCAGCTGTGCACAAAAAAGGATCTACCTGGCTCAACAATTAATACATCATAACTGATGTTAATTATAATTACATTTAATATACCGCACACTATCATGTACACCAGCATCGTCGCGTATGTTGAACGATGTTACTTGCCACTGGTTTCAAATACGTTGTTGTCCTAATACGTGTTTAATGTGCTGGTGTCGTTAGCTTCCCACTTACCCAGCTTAACATAGTAGTCTGCTGGGGTAGCCTTTGATCCAAAGAAGAAAGTGAACACAGCTGCCATTATTGATACCTTCACCGGTTGCACTATTCCTATATTCTCAATGAATGTTGAAAAGAACGAGATGGCCCACTTCACACTGGCCGTGTAGCCGTAGGTCAGACTGTACATGGTGGTGACGTAAGTGGCGACAACCGATGATGACATCGCAAGGAACCACGCAAAATAATACCTCATTGCATTCCTTCAAACAGTTTGAGAACACGCATTACCTTATATATTTGTATTATTTATTATTATACATCTATAATTTAGTGTTAACAAATGTATACCACATTGTCATGTCCTCCCAGATATGCCATGCAATTTGTATTAATCATATCATTAAACAGCTTAGATTAGAAGAAACATGCTAAATACAATCGAGTAGCTGGGGCGACTTACCCATATTCTGGTTGATTGGTTTCCTGCTGAATATGGTTACCCTATATCAAACAAATATCAAGATATTTAGTCTATTATTTTAAAAACCATTATAATTATAAGTATAGGCCAACGCATGTGTGACCTTTATGTGTGTGTGTGTGTGTGTGTGTGTGTGTGTGTGTGTGTGTGTGTGTGTGTGTGTGTGTGTGTGTGTGTGTGTGTGTGTGTGTGTGTGTGTATGTGTGTGTGCGTCCGCACGCCCGCCCGCACGGTCGGAATCACGATCACTCTACCTGGTTATCTTGATTGTCTGAGTCTGTGTCCTTGACTACATATATTCTACAACGACAAAACGCCAGATATACATAAGATATATGGCAATAAATGTTATAATGATATCGTGATATACTAAATGCAGTGCACGTACGGTGAGGTGAGTATGCGTATACGTATGTTCGTAGATATATTTGATAAATATATGTCGTTCAATGCACAATATTCATGAAATGCACTTATTATAATCGCATTGTAAAATCCGTAACGACTGCAGCGACAGAGAGAGAGAGAGAGAGAGAGAGAGAGAGAGAGAGAGAGAGAGAGAGAGAGAGAGAGAGAGAGAGAGAGAGAGAGAGAGAGAGAGAGAGCAGCAGTGAACCAGGAATGCGCCTATGTGATTGGTTTATGATTTAGCAAATTAACAGTAGTGCGAATAACTGTACAATATGATTCGTGGTAGTTATTAACATGACAAAATATGCAACAATACCGAATCAATGGTATTGATAACAAAAATGGTTTTTGACTGTGTGGCCAACTTACCTACGCTGTACGAGTGACTGGAAATGAGACATGGTGTACTTCCTCCGTGGCCGAACGCTTCTAAATAATGACACCAACACAATATTGAGTGGCATTGTGATTAACAGACATTGAAATCCGATGAGTATTTGTTCTCTTGTCACATAAATTCCAACGTTTGTCATGTCGAGGTCGTCCTCGCTGTCATGTCTGCCATAGTACATTATGTTAGACACCATCGACACCATGATGAAGGACATAGCACAGGCCACGCGTTGTACCCGAGTAAAGAAGCTGTGTGGTGGTCGTAGGAAGATGCTAAGCCAAAGATGTTGATCTCGAAAAGCTTGTGATGCCTTTAGCGTAAATCTGTAGCCGAAATTAGTGGCATTATGTATAACAAGAGTTCGTCGTATACTTCGAACTCCTCCTTCTGGCGTTAACCAGCTGTTGCACACGAAATGCCAGCACTCGTTTGTCTGAACGTCGCGAACCGTTATCTGATTAAGATACCTGAAAATAAAGAGGAAGGCATCTTTGCACTTGTTCAAACTAATATTTTGTCCTGCTGGTAATTCACATACACACTCACTCTCTCACTCACACGCACGCATACATATGATAGGGTGCAAATATATATATATATATATACATATATATATATATATATGTATATATATATATGCAGGTATCTATATATATTTGGTTAAACTACCGAAAATATCCCCAGTCCAATTTAGAAGAAAAAATATGATTTCAGTATATTTTATAATAATTATATATTTCCGTATGAAATTAGATATGTTTAGCTTCTAGGAACAATCGTTCTTCTCATTCAAGTTTTCCCAGTTAAAGTATGCTGATTTTCAGCCAGTTTTTCCAATGTGTTCTACATTATCCTTGTCTTACTAAATATAACTCGGTATATTTAAAACAATATTTAATAAAATAAAAATGCGCCTAATGCTTGTTTATATCCTGGCCATGGATAGTGCAGAACTAATTAAGGTTCAGAAATGTCGTTGCAAAATGTGAGTTTGTTTTGCAGATGTAAAAAATATGAAAATAGAAGTTGTCCGTTTTCCAAAAGCCATAGTCATTGAATCAAGTAGGCAGCGCTACTTATTTCGACATGGTGTCTTGCATTGGGACTTTGTCTTCAACTGTATATAAATGGTCATCACATCAAGAGAACATGTGGCTGCTGGCGTGGCTTTCCCCAATTGATGTCTGTGGACAACATAGAATACAGCCCTTGCTGATTTGCAGGTGTATGGTTTGTGCACAATATAGACACATTTTATATATGAAATAAAAAGAAAAGTTAATGGATTTGGGGATCTGGGTAATTAAGTAATACATTGATATGATCGTTATCAAAATGCTTCACATAATTATGTTAAGTAAATGAGTAATTAATGGAAATAAGTAACCAAATCGTGATGGTGTGTTCCTTCAATTTTCTACAATGAAAAAACCACGCCATTTATTATATCGCTTAACATTTATTGTGACTTCCGGAGCATTTGTGAAAACATCAATAACTGAAACGTCTTCATGAAGTGTAATTATCATGGAAAATTAAAGTTTACACTGCCACATGCGGATCATGTAGAACACATATGAATGCAATCAGCTTTTAGTATTGATATGTTGATAGATACTGTTAGATATAAGAAGACCTCAACACATATTCGACCTGTCACAAACTATTAGAGCACAGTTTGAATTATTCATAGCTCAGATATGTGTTCGTAATTCACCAATCACATTCGCCGATGACGTAGATCACAAACGTTGCTAATTCTAGCAACATGTTTACACTAATTAGGGGTATAATTGTCATGTTTTTACAATTGAACACTGCTGTTACATATGACATAAGAAATGGCAATGGTATGGCCATACGTTGCTTCGCAAAATCAACTTAATTAACTTGGATAACGTTGAGCACAAATAACGTAGAACACAAGATCGGCGTACCACTGATCAGTACAGGTGAGATATGATCTCAGCATCTGCTGGACATAGCCTAAATGCACGCTGTGACCTGCCTGTTGGAGCAGGTGGGATTAATGTTGTCAAGATATTCTTAGCAACCATCCATAGTTCACCAGGACATGTGGGCCAGCAGTAACTTCCCAAAATATTGCCAAAACTCTCCGTGAACGTTATGCCGAATTCCCCTTCGTCTATCTCGCTGATCCCCCTTACACATATCTTCGTGCTATTCCTCACTGCAACAAACGTCCCAACACGAATACCCCTTCGTCTTTCTCGGTGATCCCCCCTACACATATCTTCGTGCTATTCCTCACTGCAACAAACGTCCCAACACGAATACCCCGTTGTGCTGTTTCATCAACGGCTGAACTCTGTGATGTTTCCTCGGTGTGTTGAGTTGGTGGTTCCTCGGTGTGTTGAGTTGGTGGTTCCTCGGTTTGTTGAGTTTGTGGTTCCTAGGTGTGTTGAGTTGGTGGTTCCTCGGTGTGTTGATTTGGTGGTTCCTCGGTTTGTTGAGTTTGTGGTTCCTAGGTGTGTTGAATTTGTGGTTCCTCGGTGTGTTGAGTTGGTGGTTCCTCGGTTTGTTGAGTTTGTGGTTCCTAGGTGTGTTGAATTGGTGGTTCGTCGGTGTGTTGAGTTGGTGGTTCCTCGGTTTGTTGAGTTGGTGGTTCATCAGTTTGTTGAATATGTAGTTCCTCAGTCAGCGTTACCACCAAGCACGGATGTAGATGTGATCGTCCATTGGCATCACAGCGTGAGTCTTCATTGTACCCTGAACTCTAATATATCCGAGGGATGGCAACTCTGCTGACGCTTACGTCACCACCTCTTTCGTGACCAACAAATACGGCACAGCTGAGTGTGTTTCAGAAATACCCCAAGTATAGAAATATTGGGCCATCTTGATCAATTTCCCTTTTTACGGCTTGATCAACTGCCCGTTTCACAACCCCTCCTACCCCATCGCATGCTCCTTTACCATGACCACTTTCGGAGTACTGCCAATGACGCAGATATGTCGAACATGGCCTTGTGCAATGATACCACATTGAAGATTGTATTATTCCTGTGCTGACTTGTCGGGGAGTGGGACATATAGAACGTTCTTAACCGCTTCGTGAGATCGGGCCCTGGTCCTTAGAGTGGTACGCTCTGCATATTTCCCCAAAAAAATGACATATGTAGTTCTCGGCGAAATCTATTTGCACGGTATATTCGGTTTCTCTGAGTATATCCTTAAGAATGGCAAGGTTCTCGTATTGAGTGCTGTTTGAAGTGCTATTTGAAGGTGTCCATGCTTTCCAAGACATCTTCTTTGAACTTAGACTTCAGAACAGTCTCCTCTAGAAGTATTGCTTTCTTGAAGGTAGCATCTGTTTAGGGGCGTACGACTTGCTTCCATACTTGGAATGTGATAGTGTCGTTGGTTAACGCATCTATCTTCGTAGCAAGAGATTCGTTTTGGTTGGGGTTTTCAAAATTTTCCTTTTTATGGAGTACCTTTATGTTGTCGTTGAGAGTGTACTTCTGTATGCGCTTACCGTCCACTTTCACAGTGTCCCGTTTGCCAGGTCAGCAGGTCGCGTTTTCCTCCTGTTTGTAGAACAAACCAATTGAGCTACGGTGGATAGCAGCCGATCGTTTCCTCTTCCTCTCTGCCTTTTCATCTGCCGACTTACACACCTTCCTGTGCACCTCGAGCGTGCCAGCTAGAAGTCTGGCAGAACGTATCTGACTGGCCGACTTCTCTGCTTTCCTACATGCCACCTTTACAGATGCTTTGAGATGTTTGATCACGTTGTTATGGATGGTAAGTGTCTTGCATACTCGTTTCGCCTTGCCTGGTGTAAGCCCAATACCACGCAGCCAGCAGACCATCAGCATTGTAAGACGGTGTTGAAATATGTATTTCAAGATATGACCTGCATTGATTATGTTTGGTTACTAGCCTGTTTCATTTATAGTTGCTATACCTTGCGCTGTACGGCTTGCAAGTCCTTGCGCAGTTTTTCCTTCTCGTGTATCATCATCGCGACAGCCGGATTTTCCTGCGCTAACTCTGCCCGGCAGCTTCAAATGGGAATTTCACAGTCTCAAGTTGATCTAACGCCTGGGGCTGTTGATCCTGTTGTTGCAGTTAGCTCTGCTCGCCTCTCCTGTCACTGGGCTGCTTGTGTGAACGTTGTTGCTGCAGATGCAGTGATCTCCTCACACCCTGTGAAGACGTATATGTATTGTTGTATATACCAGTATTTTAAGCTTAATAGCATTTGTAGTAATCATAAATGAAATTGTGTATGAAATACATAGTTTCTGAACATGGCATTTGCATAAATTAGCTCACGGGGTGATGTTCACATGGGGCAGGATTCACAGTAGACAAGCTGCTGGTACCTCTTCCAACTTCTGTCCATTCTTCGCATGGTGTCTTCGCATGTTTTCCTTTACTTTCTGTCTTCTCTTCTTCCTAGCTTCCGGGGTCAAGTGAGCAGTGTTGACGCAGTATTTTGTGACGCGTGTTCTCTCTCTTGCCAAGTAAAGCGCGTCAGTTTGCTTTTTGCGTTTTTAGTAATGTGCTTGATTTTCTGCTGAATTTCGCGGCATTTTACTTGAAATCTGAAACAGTATACAATAATAGTAAAACACCAATCGACTACAGGCAAAAGGAACATACCCAAGATATATTACATAATCACAAAGTAACAATAAATACTTAGAAAAATATTAGTCAAATGTATTGTACGTTATCCATTTCAGGAGCCGCTGAAACGTCGTATTATGTTGCAGGGTCTGAATGTGTTGAAATGTTTCTATTATGAATTCCACTTGCATTTCGTCCAATTGATACTGTTTAGGTTAATGCAAACAAACCCATTCAGATGTTACATATGTATATGTGTATTCTACGATATCGATAATTTTTTACTATATCCGTCCTTTATCCAAGGATGACACAACATCAGCTGGCAATGTTTCGCAGGTGCCTGAGTTAAAACGACTGCAAGTCATCATTTCATTTTGAATACCAAAATTAATTCTAAGTGGAATTATACGATAGTCATTTCTCATTGTGAAGGGAATCTAGCTTGTGTACAATATCACGTATGTTTGTCATGCATGCATTTGTAAATACAACCGTACCTTTTGTTTTGCAAATTGGGTGTTATACTCGCAGCAGAACCACGTTTGAATCTGGCAAAAGACGTTGCCGTCAGAGGGCCGTGGAACGTGTTACAATGCTTCCTTCATCGCAATAACGTACAACACAAGATAGCGTAAAATACACCATTTGGTATCTTCGAACCACATGCGATCAAATTAGGCCTATATGTCCTGCACTACGTTTATTCCACAAAATAAACAATCCTTATATTAATTTTTTTTTGAATTTGAGGCATTTATAGAAGAACTAGATCGTAGACATTTTTTATTTAATGTAATACGTTTACAAGAGTCATGGAGAGCGGAAGGCGATGCTTTCTCTCAATTTGTGTTGCATGGTTATAATGCTATAACCCAAGGTAAAAGTTGTAGCAGTAAAGGATGTTTAGTAATATATATTGATCATCAATAAAAATCAGAAGTAATTATTAAACTTAATATATATGAACACTGGGAAGGATTGATTATTAAAGTAAAAGGTGGTGATTTGTCAAAAACATTAACCATTGGGAACGTATATAGGCCACCAAGAATACAAAATCAAGAGATAAATGCTTTTCTAAGTTAATTTTCATCAACTGGAAACAATAATTATGAACTAATTATTGCAGGAGATTTTAATATAAACTTACTCAAAATAAATGAAAATGATATTTATAGTAAATTTTTTTTATACCCTAACATCACACAGTCTTTACCCCCAAATAAATCTTCCCACTAGATTTATAAGAACACACGGAACCCTGATAGACAACTTTTTCTGTAAACTTGGTCAAGTTGTATTAGAAAGTACGGCAGGGATATTAATTAAACGATTCTCCGATCATCAACCATACTTCCTTCATGATCTTAGACATCACCAAAAAGACAGAACCTCCTCCTAAATATGTAAAAATAAATATATTAAGCACAGAGGCAATGCAGAAAGTTAGACATTAAATTAAATCAGATGAAATTTACAATAAACTTGATCAAATCCCAAATGCTGATCCAAATTTAAATTATGAT
This sequence comes from Paraescarpia echinospica, assembly GCA_020002185.1. Lineage (NCBI taxonomy): Eukaryota > Metazoa > Annelida > Polychaeta > Sabellida > Siboglinidae > Paraescarpia > Paraescarpia echinospica. The sequence continues at coordinate 56,122,054 of CM034544.1, read as the reverse complement.
ATAATATATAAAGAGATTATACGGTCAAAAAATAAACACATGCCAAGCAAATGTGTAACATTTGATAAATATAAGCATTAAAAAACTGCATGAATTACTGAGGGTTTGCTCAAGTCAATTAGATGCAGAGATAAACTTTATAAACAATTAAAATTAACTAACCAAAATTCACCAAACTATGAAACAATTAGCATTAACCTCAAAACGTATAACGGAATATTAAGGAAAAGCATTTGTGCAGCAAAACAAATTTATTTTGAATCATGTTTTTATCGGTATAAAAACGATATATGAAATACTTGGAAAACCATGAATGATTTTCTGTCTAAAACAACAAAAATCCCCAACTTTTTTTTTTATAGAAAATGATGTAAGATTAACAGATACAAAAATATTGCTAATAAATTTAATACTTTTTCACAAACATAGCTCAGACTATTGCAAATGATATTAAATATTATGGCAATACAAAGTTTAATTATTAAGAGTAAAGAAAACGATACAAAGTCTTCCTTCAAACAATAGTTGTGGATTTGATGGTATTTCTCCCAAATTAATAAAAATAATTGAGCCCGCTATAATCAAATCATTAACTGTATTAATAAATCAAGTGTTAAACACAGGAATTTGTCCTAATAAACTTAAAATTGTCAAAATAATTCCTATATTTAAGAAAGATGATCCAATATTATTCAAAAACTATAGGTCCATTTCTCTTCTTCCAACGATTGCTAAAGTAATAGAGAAAATCATTTTTACTCAGTTATCGGCATATTTTAATTATACCAATCTGCTTTTTGACAATCAGTACGGGTTTAGACCTAAACATTCAACTGAATGTGCTGCATTAGAATTAGTAGATAAAATTATAACGCAAATGGATAAAAATGACGTTTCGATTAACATATGTTTCGATCTTTCTAAAGCTTTTGACACTATTGACCACACCATTTTATTATATAAATTGCGATATTATTGCATTGACGATGCATCTCTACTTCTGTTCAGAAATTATTTAAACAATCGGAAAGCGTATGTTGAAATTGAAGAAATAGACTCTGACATTCTTCCAATAGCAGTTAGTGTCCCACAAGGTTCAATCCTTGGCCCATTGTTATTTATTATATATATATATATATATATATATATATATATATATAATAAATAACAATGGGCCAATATATATATATATATAAATGATTTCTCACAAGCTAGTAACATATTTAAGTTTATTATGTATGCAGATGACAGCACGTTAATTACTACAATAACATCTTTAAGTAATAATATACAATATAACACAATTGAATCTTCAATAAACAGTGAACTCTCCAAAGTTGTTGAGTGGCTAAGTATAAATAAACTATCACTAAATAAAACTAAATCTAAATATATGATTTTTCATGCCCCCAATAGGTACACAACTCCTTACTCTAAAAATATAGAATACATATATTGAAAAAGTGGATGAATTTAATTTCCTAGGGTTAACCCTGGATTCAAATTTAAATTGGAAAAGACATACAGAAAAAAATTATAATAAATGTACAAAAATGATTGGCATATTAATTAGGCTAAAACAAGTATTACCATTAGAAATAATTGTTTTTATATCAATCGTTAGTATTATCACATATAAACTATTGTATTACGGCATGGGGATACAAAGGAAACAGATTGATGAAAATTCAGAAAAAAGTTGTTCGTATAATACGTCAAGTGGATACAATTCTCACACAGAGCCACTTTTTAAACATCTTAATTTGTTAAAAATAGAAGATCAATTAAAATTACAAGTATTAAAAGTTTACTTTAAATACGCTCACAAATATCTACCTGTTTACTTATTAAACTAGCAGATTACATCAAATGTTAATATACACCATCATGACACTTGCAAATCTAAAAATATACATACTGCCAGAACTAAACATGAATTTGCAAAACAATGTCTTAAATAGAACTTGCCATACATTATAAACAACACTCCTGAAATAGTGAAAGAAAATGTATATACTCATAGCCTGCGAGGCTTTGCAATTTACACTAAAAACTTTCTCCTGAAAAAATACAAAGATACATGTACACTGTTAAATTGTTATTCATGTAACCAAAATCAGTTATGTAAATTATTAATAAATGGACGAACATTTTAGTAATTAAATACATACTCAGTTTTGATTATATCAATCGCTATAAAGAACATTTACTGTCACATATAATTAACACTTAAATTGTATAATTTAGATAGATACATAACTTGAAAGGCCATCATATATTTACAAAAAAATTGTCATAACTGCGGTTAAGACATATTGTTGCTATAATAGGAGCCACTGACTCCCTATTTATCATAAAATTAAACGGTGATTTTTTGTTAATGAATTACTATACTGGTTTTAAAAATGGTACATACAAACATTATTATGTATGCAGATCTATTTTATTTGTGTAAACGTAAATACCTGATGTGTTTATTGTATGAATATGTGTTATAGTTTGGTCTTGTTCTTGTTCTTTGGACTATATTGTGAATTTGTAACTATTAATCAAATGTTTTATTGTGAATCAGTGTTACAGATCATTAAGGGTTATGATGGAAATAAAATGTTGACATGTTTAGTGGAGACTATAAGCATGCCAGTGAAGATATACCTGGATATAAAATATTCGAGTAGACCGTTTCGTGAAGATTGTATATAGTTTGTGTGTTATTAAAAATACTGTTTAATTTTATCCCGATACTCTGCTATTTAGGTCGATTTCCAGAGTTTGTAGAAACCTTGCAGGAGAGTTGGTGAGCTGCAATATCGCATGTAGCACAGTTAAAAGTTCGTCCAGAAGTGACATGCAAGAAATAAACAATACATTATGCACTGTATGATATATACATGGGTTTACGGGACCAAAGATCCTGCGTCTTATACGCATAGAAACAATACCCGGTCGCGTGCAAAATAATCGTTGCCTCTCACGGGACGCATGCGTATCAATGACATATAACAACAACATATATTGAATATGAATGCCTTCAACTTTAACTTTAACTTGGTAGTTTATTACCGAATCACTTCGTTTGGTATTTATTTTCACGAGTCCTTCCAAATAACCATTCCCGTAGGCGTATGCTTCCCGATTCTGAAGGGGGCCTAAATTTCCATGTTCGCAGCCCTGCACGTAGTTTTGCGTAGCGCCTCTACGGACTGATTCGCGAACGAGAATACCATTCCAATCCGTGCTCATGTCCGTTCAGCCTTCAGCGTTTGAGCGTAGAGCTGTGCAATTTAAGACTTCCTAATTTATTAAAACTTTAGCGATGAAAAGCGACTTACGAACATTCTTTTGTATAACTAACCGCTTGTTATCACCAAACAAATAACGGACCTTACGGCAATAATAGAGATTGCAAGCACTCCGAAACCAACTCCCATCCCGGGGCCGATCGCGCCAGTCGGTTGTCCAATAATCGAACCGATTCGATACCTCAGTGTGTTTATGCCATCATTCCATATTGTTTCAGATTGTTAAAATACATTGTTATAAAATACTGATTCAAGCCTGAGCGAGCGCTATTAGGAGCAATGTATATTTCTGAAACGATGTGGATTGATGGAACAAACGCATTCATGTATAACATCACAACCGTCATAATGCCTAAATTGAGGTGGGCCCGCATTCTACACGACGCCACAATTAAGCATATTTGGCTATTCCAATGCTAATACCATCACCACGGTCGGGTATCCCGCCACCGAAACAAATTCAGTAGCCTTCCAAAGTGAGTCGTGGCTTCCTCGATATCCTTAGCTTAGGCTTAGGAGATCTCCCAATGTGACATTTACACGTAAGCCAAGGTATCTATCAGACAAGCACGCCCTCTAATAAGTGAGGAAGGCTGCTCTAACTTCCAAAACTACATCGATTATCAAGGGAAAACTTAAACAAATAAAACAGTATGTATCAAAGCACATTATTTTGTTAAGTTCTTGTTAGTATCAAAGATCGAGGCTATATTTGGCGGAGATAGATCGTAGAAATTGGTGGTGTAAAAAAGTTGATAAACAAGTGGAATTACTGATTGATAAGTATTATTCTTGCCTTAATATCATTCATAAAGTTGCAATAAACATATATTGAGTAGCAGTTGTGCTTAAAGTTAATTAGTTGAAGTATTTTAGAACACCTTAGTATAGTGAGTGATAATAGGGTAACTCACTTAGGCGGCTTAGCCTTCGATAAGTTGTAAACAAGATTTAACAAACCTGATTATGTGGTAGAATATATAGGAGATAAAGTAACAACCATCAAACTACTTACATAAGATAAAATCTGTGTAAGCCAGTACTTGCTAGATATTTTGATTAGGTAGCATTGTTGTTAAAATTAAGCAAGGGCGATAGTCGGGCGGCGTAACCTAAATAAATAAAGCAGCCTAACATAACGTAATTGATTGTATTTAAATTAGGTCACTACCGGTAATGTTAGCGTTCGTGTTAGGATAAATAGTCGGCTGTGTAATTGAAATTTGTAACCTAAAGTGTGCTGTAGTACACAGGAAACAGTCTTTATAAAGACTAAGTTAGTTAAGTTATTGAATAAATTCTGATCGGGATATGGCGCCTTGCAAGCGGCAAGTCAAGGCAAAGCGACACTTGGTGTGCGATCACTGCCACAGCTGGGTAGATTTTGCATTGTCCGGGTGTGGAAAGTCATGGGCAGAAACCATGGAGGAAGGATTCACCTTTCAGTGCATTGGATGTTGGAAGGTGGAGTGTCTGCAGAAGGAGATAGTTAGGTTGACAGATATTGTGAAGGGAATGGAGATGGGAATTAGCAAGGAGGCAGGTCGAATGGAGAGAGACGTAGGGAGAGAGGCGAGAATACTGCAAGACTGAAGGAGAATAGCAGTGCAAGAAAACTGAGGAAAGGAGATTGAGAGGAGGGAAGGTGACTGGAGGGGAAGAAATTAGAAAATCGACAACAGAAAACGTGACAAGCGTGAAGGTGACAGGGAAGAAAGTGACCGTAGAGAAGGAGGGAGGGAAGATGGAACGGGAGAGGAGAGAGGAAAATGAGATGGGACGAAAGAAGAAGGGACGAAAGGAAGTGAGACCAAATGTGATAGAAGAGAAGTCGATAAAAGGGACGCTGACAGGAGGAAAGGTGACAAGAGAAAAAGCGACAGGAAAGAATGGATCGGAAGAGAATGTGACAGGAGAGAAGACGACAGGGGGCGAAAGACAACAACCAGACAGATGCAAACCGAAGAAGGAGCTATTCCAAGGCAGTGATTGAGGGGGCAATGAGGAAAGAGAGGGTGTTTATGGGTGACTCCATTATGAGAAAGACGGACAAGACACTGAGCGAGGGGAAGGACGTCGTTGTTTGTTTACCGGGGGCTAGGATTGAACATGTAACTGACAGGGTAGAGAAGGTATTGGGACATGGCAAGGGGGGGTCTATACTGATACATGTAGGAACAAATAATGCAGACAGGGAGGGAACAACTGCGATAGTACAGAAGTATAGACAGTTAGTGAGGAAGCTAAAGAAGACGAGAGTCGAACAGGTTATTTTGTCAGGAATGTTGCCAGTAATGGGAGGAAGGGGGGCAACGTATAGAAACTGCAAGAGGATGGCGATCAATGCACTAGCTGAGCAGATGTGTGAAGAAGAGGGGGTGGGATTCACAGATGTATGGGGATACTTTGTTGGGAGGGAAGATATGTACATGAGAGATGGCCTCCATCTTAGTGGAAAGGGGCAGCAGTTTTCTCAGAGAATCTGCTGCAATCTGTTGACAGTGGGACAGGTTGAATCTATTTAAACTAGATTCGCAGGGGGGACTCACAGAAAAGCCTGAAAATGGAGGCATAGATAAAGACAGCACAAATAAATCAGCAAATAACAGTCTGGAAAACTGTTCTGAAGCTGGAAATAAATGTGTTTGTTTAAATGCAAGGAGTATTGTAAACAAAAGAAATGAACTAAACATTATGGTAGAAGATATTGACCCTCATATAATAGGTATAACCGAATCCTGGACCACCACCGATATATCAGATGCTGAATTGGGACTGACAGGATATGTAATGTTTAGAAAAGATAGAATAGGAAGAAAGGGAGGTGGAGTTATTTTATATATTAAAGAATCTATTCAGGCTAATGAAATAAAATTAGAAAGAGAAGCAGACTGCGAAGAAGCTGTTTGGTATAACATAGTTACAGGAAACTCAACGTTAACAGTTGGGTTAGTTTATCGAAGTCCAAACATAAGCATAGAAGAGAATGAAAAAATACAAAACGCTATAAGGGAAGTAAGCAAACGGGACTGTATTATTATGGGGGATTTTAACCATGGGCATATACAATGGAAATCTCTACAGAGTATGGGGAGAGAGGACCACAAGTTTTTAGTTTTAGTTCAAGATACTTTCCTTTCTCAACATGTACTAGAACCAACCAGGGGTGAGAATGTGTTAGACATAGTTTTGTCCTCACAGAATGAATTATTTGACAATGTCAAGATATGTGAGCCACTGGGGAGTAGCGATCACAACCAGATACATTTTACCATCAAAGTAAAATCAGAAAGGAATAGTAAAAAGCAGTATAGGAGAAATTTCAACAAAGGAAGGTATAAGGACATAAGGAAATATTTTGCAAAGATAGACTGGAATAAGACACTGAAAAATAAGACGGCAACAGAATGCTGGAATATATTAAAGAATGAAATTAAATGCATAGTCGATAAATTTGTACCCTTCAAAAAACAAGGAAAACGGTCCAAAAAGAAACACTTATCGAAAGAAGCCATTAAAAAAATTAAGTATAAACAAATGATGTGGAAGTCATACAGATGTACTGGAAATGATGAAGACTACAACAGTTATAAAGAAGCACTTAACCAAGCTACAGCTGAAATTAGAAATTCAAAGAGAAGCTATGAACAACAATTAGCTAGTAATATAAAACATGACAGCATGAGTTTTTATGCGTATGTTCGAAGCAAACAGAAAGTTCAAGATAAGGTCGGTCCTCTAGAAGATAGTGCTGGAAATATAAAATTAGAGGGACTCATAATGGCAGAAGACCTGAATGAGTACTTTAGTTCAGTGTTTACCAGGGAAGATATTAGTTCACTGCCAATACCAGAGACTAAGTTCAAGGGGGCAGATTCAGACTATTTAGGACAATTAATTGTAACCCCGGAAATTGTAGCTAAGAAAATAAGGGCTATGAAGGATAATAAATCACCTGGAGTGGATGGTATTCCACCCAATTGGAAATTGTAGAACAAATTAATATACCACTTGCAACAGTTTTCAACTTGTCATTAGAAGAGGGAGTGGTTCCTTTAGAATGGAAAGAAGCAAACATTATACCGTTATTCAAAAAAGGTTCGAGAAACAAGTCAGATAACTATAGACCAGTGAATTTAACATCAGTGATTTGTAAATTATTAGAAAGACTAATTAAAGATCACATGGTGGATTTTCTTGTTAAACAAAACTTGATAAACCCATCTCAACATGGTTTTTTTAAAGCGAGGTCATGCTTAACAAATATGTTATGTTTTTTGGAAGATATCACTAAGTGGGTAGATGAGGGATCACCAGTAGATATCGTCTACTTAGATTTTCAAAAAGCTTTTGACAAAGTACTACATCAAAGATTACTACTTAAACTATAGGCTCATGGCATAGGAAATGGTATAATAAACTGGATAGAACAATGGCTGATTGACAGAAGACAACGTGTAGTAGTTGATGGGGAGGCTTCAAACTGGAAATCGGTATTGAGTGGGTTACCACAGGGATCAGTATTAGGTCCTATATTATTCTTAATATATATCAACGATTTGGATGATGAAATAACAAGCAAGGTGTTGAAATTTGCGGATGATACAAAAGTGTTTAGAAGGATTAAAAGTGATGGAGATAGACAGCATTTACAAGATGATCTTGACAGGTTGATCAAATGGTCTGAAAAGTGGCAAATGCTATTCAATTTTGGGAAATGTAAATGCCTCCACACATGACATGGGAACGAAGAGGTAGAATATACAATGGGGGGTACTGTACTAAGTACTACTGTAAAAGAAAAGGACTTAGGGTTAACCATTAGTGCTGATATGAAGATTTCAGAGCAGTGCGGAATTGCAGCTTCAAAGAGAAATCAAATCCTTGGATTAATTAGGCGAAACATAACGTATAAGGAAAAAGAGCTAATAATACCGCTGTACAAAACAATAGTTAGGCCTCATTTAGAATATTGTATTCAAGCGTGGAGGCCATATCGCAGGAAGGACATAGATATGCTAGAAAGAGTGCAGAGGAGAGCAATTAAAATGATACAAAATCTGAGGGATCTTAGTTACGAAATACGCCTAAAAAAATGCGGTTTAACAACACTTGAGACCAGGAGATTGAGAGGAGATCAGATAGAAGTGTTTAAAATATTGAAGGGTTATGAAAATATTGATAGAAATATGTTTTTCTCAGTTAAGAAAGATAGAAGGATTAGAGGATATGAACTTGCATTAGCAAAGGAGCAGAGTAGATTGGATATAAGAAAGTTTTCATTTTCACAAAGGACTGTAAATGAATGGAACAGATTACCTGCTGATTGTATGGGTGCTAGTAGCGTGAATATGTTTAAAAATAAAATCGACACATACCTCAGGCGGGCGGGATACACATAGATAAAAGGGTCGGACTCTCGATAAGACAAAGGGCTTCCTTGTCCACCTGCCACCTAGAGTTAATTCTCTGGGTGGCAATATTGTTAAATCTTGTTAAACTAATAATAGCCGGATTTACATAGGGTATATATAAGTTGTGGTATTTAGAAAACAATACTTAAAATTAAAAAGAACAATAAATGGGACCCTCGCAACAGGCTTGGGACCATCTCAAAAGAAGGCGGGGGTCCCGATGACCCTTGAACACAAACATCCAGATAAACCCCTGTATATCGAATACTCAGCACAATATGGAACAAAATGGTAATCTTTATCGAATAGAATGTACAGTATTTTAATGTTAGTGTTCTCTGAAACTCGCAAATATCACTACGCCGTGCTCACAACTTCACTGGTTCATTGGTCTGCCACTAGTAGCGATGCGTTCATAGTTTGCGCCGGGGACCCAGTGTCGCCCAGCAGATGGCACCTCCCGCACTCACAGGCTATGTTTTCAAGAGTTTATTGGTTGAAAATAGCTCAGGATTCTTTTGAGGCATGTAGCACATACAATGCTCAACAGTCTTAATTAAACACATTCGCACATTTTGTCCAATACATGAAAAATGTACACATGCACATAGGTCTATGAACATTAGGATACATAACTATCAAATGGACACATTATATTATGGCTATTAAACAATATGCTGGTTTCGGCTGTGTACAAATCTACTTTATTATTACTACATATCAGTCCATAGTATCCAGGTCATTAGTTCGAATGATTCAATCAATTATATATTTCCTGTGTAGAGTGTCACTACCACATGGAATGTTTATACAAAATTAGAGAAAAAGTTTTCCAAAGAGCAGTTAATTATTATGTGACACGGCGTGAAAGTTATTATAATGCATATTCATCTAGCGAAAAAAGTTCCCCTAGAAAAAGCACCCTTCATAAACAGCTACTTTGGTGTCTTGTCATCCTACAAAGAACTATCTTCAAACATATGACATCAAAACGTAAGTAATATTGTACCGTATTTAATACAAAATCAATACAACTCCAATTTGTTCAAAGTGTTCATTTGTCCTTATTTTCTTTGCAACTTTGATCGAGCAGCATACGAGTGGTTGCCCCACCATCTGCAAGCACTCGTTGCATATGTGACGCACTGTGCTATATTGTTTGGCGAGTGCTACTGTTTCTGGGTCGACTGTACATCCAGTCTTTGGAAGTTGTGGTTGGCCTGGAAGCAAGGGAAACTAATTAAAGACGGAGCCATTGATATCAAGTATGTCTTCAACTTTAATTAGCCTATAATTAATTAGGAGTTTTCGTTTCAAAAAGGCAAACAGGCAAATCTGTCTCTCAAATACACTTCTAGACAGTAGACTGGCATATTCTATTCAAGAAAACATATTTTATTTCAAAACTCACTTTGAAAACTTATACAATCTGTACATTCATTGTAGCTAAATAATAAATGTTTACACCACTGTCACTGAGCGAGATTATAGGATACACTATTGTCACGTGATCTGCGTTTGTTATGAAACATATGTCCCGAAAACCTGATTGTCTCGTTTTCAATTTGAAAAGATTACTTTTTTCAAAGTCTGTAAACGTGTTTTGCTCCTAGTGACTGACTAGAGACTTTATATTTACTGTCAGATTCACTTAGCGAAATACCAACAGACAGCAGAAACTGCGAGTAGGCAGAAACTCAACTGTGATTATATGAGTATATCGTATGGGCCGGTGTTGGCGATTCATTTTTTTCCGCGATCGTAGAACGTGCGTTCGAAAACACAAATTCCTATTTAAAACGCTGATTCCGCAGAAAAATTCCACAAAACCATGCCAAGACGAATGTCACTCACTCACTCACCCACCCAGCCACCCACCCACCAACCCACACACCCACCCACTCACTCACTCACTCACTCACTTACTCACTGTCATGAAGTACGAACTTGTCTTATTCTAGACTTAGACTTAGCCTGGCCCTTGGTCTCTGACATGCAACTATATACTTCGCGTCTTCGGCGAGATTTGGATTTCGCCAGTATATTTTCGTAAGTACTTCACTCAAGACAAATTGTGTAACAGTTTGTTTGTAAGGAATATGTGTTAGAGAGATTTAGCACATAAATATCGTACAGAAGAATTTGGTCAGGTTTTAGTAAAAATGGCAAAACACGATTGGGTCCAGGAATATTGCCCACGCCAGTGTACATGTGCAATGATAAATCGTGCCCCAAATGTTTCACAAACATCAAAGATCGGGACATCCAACGTGAAATTGATAGGTGGCGGCGTCTGCGACTGCGTTATTGACGAGTGATACTTCTTCTGGGTCTCTTGGTCATCCTAGCACGTTGGTAATCAATATGCTGTCGTCTGCCACCTCGATCAAAACATCTCCCACTGACTTGGTGGCACTTGTTATTTTCATTTTTTTCTCTGAAGGCTTTTAAATTCTTCCTTGCACCGCGGCCACTCCCATGGACCGATTCACAGCTGATTGCAGCGTACGGCTGATAGGCTAATATTTCGCGTGGGGTGAGAGTATTTAATGTAATAGACGTTGACGACACATTCCAAGAAAAGCATAACTTCTTTATTCTCTTAACTACAGGAGAGTTCCAACATGTTTAAATCACTATAAAGTATACGACATTATGTTTTGCAAATAAACAAAAATATCGCCTGATATGTTGAAACTGTACACAGTACACAGTGTTGAAACTACATCACTGTTTGCCGAAACTAGACAGGTTTACACGAAAACCTTCAAACCGTTAGGGTACATTTTTAACCCTAGGTGGGCAAGACTAGTACTAGCCTCAGTTGGGTACGGATGTCCCACTGGATACCTTACTGGGACAATTGAGAGTACTACAGTAGGAGCTGGGTCAGATTCGTCTGGCCTGTATTGCAACGGCTCAATATCAGTGCTGACTCGGCGAAAATGACTTGTGTTTCGCGCTTTGACCTCCTGGCCTCTTTATGCTGTACATTTCCTATCTAAGACCTCGAAAGACTCATGTTGGAATTTTGGCACTAGTTTCCCTTGTTGGGCCGCATTCTTCAATCTCCGATATTAGACTTGGTTATCTTTCGTCCTGCTTCCGCATACTTATTCATCTTGCTCTTTGCCGCCCAATCCTTTTGACGCATTGTTTCACCCATTGCCTCAGCATGCACCACGGGTAGCTACGTCTTCAATGGTACACCATTCAAAATCGTCGCTGGTGGTAATCCTGTTGATGTGTGCGGGGTTGCCCTGTAGTTTCTAAGAAACCGGCACAACTCTCGTTTCCTGGGTTGACCTTCTACCTGTGCACATTTGCAGACTTGGGCTATGGTTCTCATGTACCTCTCGGCTACACCATTCGCCTCTGGCTAATATGGTGTTACTCACTGGTGGCGAAAACCTAAGTTGACAGAAAACCTCTTAAACTCTTCACTTTGAAACGGAGTTCCATTGTCTGTTTTTAGGTTGTCGGGAGTACCTCTTGACGAGAATATCTGTCTGAGCCGACAGGGATCTTATCACTTGGACTTCAGGGAATCTGGAGTACTCGTTCGTGACAACAAGTAGGTAGTCACCTGTAGGTAATGGTCCATAAAAGTCTGCGGAAAGATGAGGCCATTTCCTTGACGGAAGATCAGACATGACCAATGGTTCCCTTGGCTTTGGATCATATGCCGCTTTGCACGGTACACATTCATCAAGTAGTTTGGCTACCATTGCGTCGATTCTGGGAAACCAGACTTTTTCTCTGAGGAGAGTTTTGGTCTTGTTTATTCCTTAATGCCCTTCGTGGGCCAAAAGGATTACCCTGTGCGGCAGTCTCGTTGGAACCGCAATACGGGTTCCTCTCAACACTAATCCATGTCGTGTTACAGGGAGTTCATTTCCAACTGCTATACGATTGCATCGCTTCAAAGTCCACACTTGGGTCTTGTTCATACTTTGTTTCAAGCATGTACCATTTTCCAGTGAGCAAAAGATCTTTCACAATATTCAGAGTTAGGTCTGCCAACGTTCCTTCTAAGACTTCTGAACTAATCATTCCTTTTAGGACACTTTCACATACTCTTCTGCCGATAACTTATGGCGAGATAACTAATCCGACGGATTATTTTTATCCTGATAGTATTCGATAACTGGCTGGTACGGCAGAAGCTTTATAGCCCATCTTTCCCGTCACAGGGGCAGCTTGACGACGGGATTGCTATACTACGTTACTAATGGCTCTTGGTCGGTTATCACTTTCAGTGGCGCCCCGTAGACATAAACATGCAAATAGTCGCAGGCCCAGACAACTGCCAGCGCTTTTCTTTCTAGCTGACTCTTGTGCCGCTGCTCAACTGGTGTTTGGGCTCCACGCTTTCAACTCCCTCACTGTAAATTGAATCGCACTCGAAATTTATTTGTTCCCTCGTCAATTAGACTAGTGAATGGGTACTAACCTTCATTCCCCTCCATCTCTGCCAGTCTTACATGCCAGTCCGACACTGAGTGAGCCTGAGATGATTTGTGATTTGTGAGATAATTTAACTTTTTTTAACTTCTCTAACTTATTTAATATATATAACTAATTTTAACTTATTTATTTATTTATTTAACCGATATAACTGTTATTACTTTTTTATTTTTATATTGCATGTACATTTGTTTTATTTGTTTTAGTATGTTGCTACACTCCAAATGAATTTCTCTTCAAAGAGAAAATAAAGTATTGTGATGGTGATTGCGATTGTGATTCAATCACGACTGCTAGCTTGTTTACTAGTTATACACAATAAACAACCGACTTGATACGAATGCCATATGTTCGCAGTACGCGTGTTTCCCGCTCATTTTCCACACGTCATTGTCTGTGGTGTGGGTCTCGTGGCTGACAACACAACCAACGGATTTAAGTTGAACAACACGTTCATAACAGACTTAAAACTAACCGTTTCTTGGTATGCGCATTTTGCATATGTCTCTATGCTTTGTGGTAGACGACACTACTCACACACGTCTCTATGCTCTGTGGTAGACGACACTACTCACACACGTCTCTGTGCTCTGTGGCAGACGACACTACTCACACACGTCTCTGTGCTCTGTGGTAGACGTCACTACTCACACACGTCTCTGTGCTCTGTGGCAGACGCCATTACTCACACACGTCTCTATGCTCTGTGGTAGACGACACTACTCACACACGTCTCTGTGCTGTGTGGTAGACGACACTACTAACACACGTCTCTGTGCTCTGTGGTAGACGACACTACTCACACGTCTCTGTGCTGTGTGGTAGACGTCACTACTCACACACGTCTCTGTTCTCTGTGGTAGACGTCACTACTCACACACGTCTCTGTGCTCTGTGGTAGACGACACTACTCACACACGTCTCTGTACTCTGTGGTAGACGTCACTACTCACACACGTCTCTGTGCTCTGTGGTAGACGTCACTACTCACACACGTCTCTGTGCTCTGTGGTAGACGTCACTACTCACACACGTCTCTGTGCTCTGTGGTAGACGTCACTACTCACACACGTCTCTATGCTCTGTGGTAGACGTCACTACTCACACACGTCTCTGTGCTCTGTGGTAGACGACACTACTCACACACGTCCCCGTGCTCTGTGGTAGACGTCACTACTCACACACGTCTCTGTGCTCTGTGGTAGACGTCACTACTCACACACGTCTCTGTGCTCTGTGGCAGACGCCACTACTCACACATTTGTCTTTTGGTTCCGTTTCGCGCATATAACGTCGCCAAATATAAAATAGTGACACGTACATCACAGCTTCGGTGACAGAATTGACGTTTTATTCTCGTAATTACAGGAGAGTTCCAACATGTTTAAATCACCATAAACTATACGACAGGCGGCAGCATCAGCCGGTGTTATATTAATTACAGGCACTACCTCATGGAATGTCAATACAAAATAAGACAAAAAGTTACTGCAGAGATTTTGGGAATACAGGCGAAATGAGAAAATATGGCTTTTTTTTTTGGGGGGGCGTTTAAATAATTGAAGCAAATACAGATTCATTGTGTATAGTGGCACTACAACATGGCATGTCAATGCCAAAGTCGAGAAACAGTTACTGCAGAAGTTTTGAGAAAATAGGAAAAATTTGACAATTTTGCATTTTGGGAGCCCTGAGGTGCCTTTCGAATGATTCAATCAAATACTACACATTTCTTGTATATAGTGGCACTACCACATGAAATGTCTATGCAAAATCAGGGGAAATTTTACTGAAGAGTTTTTGAAAAATAGGCAAAATAGGAATATTTACCAGTTTGAGGGCCCTTGGGGGCTGAGAATGATTCAATCAAATACAGATTTCTTGTGCATAGTGACACTACCCTAAGATGTGTATGCAACATTAGAGAAAAGGTTGCTGAACGGTTTCTGAGATATGGCAGCTAACGGCGGACGGCGGACGCAGAGTGATGGCTTAATTTCGTTGGATCTTTGGCCCAAAGGACTGAAAATGGATAACATAAAATACATTCTTAACGAGGACTGTGCTTTTCTGCCACTTCGATGTTTTCTGACGATCAGAAAAGTTTAATACACTTATGGCTTTTGTTTTTGGGTTACAGCCCCATGTATATGAGTTAAGTAAACCTACTTTCCAGCTAGACAATATTTTGTTGGAACATAACTATGATACAAATTATTCAGATAATGCAAAACTCGTGACTTTTGTGGAGAAGTTATACAGTCATATAAGGTAAAGAAAAATTATGCGAATGCTTTAGGGAGCATCATAAATTAATGAGTATGTATTCGTAGAATCAACTTAAACATGTAGTTGAACAATTATTTAAAGATTAAGAAATTAGTTGTCATGTGTAGGAAAGGTAGACAGTTGTTGATAATTTAACTCATTCCTTGCCGAAATTGGTTCACTATAAGATGCATGAGAGCGATTCTGCTGAACGATACAAAAACCATGCGATATGAATTTTGGAACACAACCTTACGACATTCAGTGATTTGTTTATCACAAACACCACAATGAACCATTGAGTAACTCCTAGCATCACTCTCATGAGAGACAAATTATTTCAACATAAAATGCATAGCAGTTAGCTCTTTAATATACATCACCACCATTCATTGCCCACTGTCATACCAATAATTATTGCAAACATATAACATAAACTATAACGTCAAAAGTAAAGAAAGAAAAGTGGTGTTCTCACAAGTGTTCCTCGTATGGTTCCCTGCGTGCACGTGGCCATTCATGCTGTGGTACATGCTGTATCCATTTGGTGGCCCAATTGTGTTCATTTGCCTCCAGAAATCATCGCATGGCGTACGGTTATGATTGTGTATGGTTACGCGAGATTTTTGGGTGAGTGTGTAGGAACTGAGAAGTAAGCCTATGGAGGTTTGATTGATTTTCCATGTTCCTTAGCCGATGTATAATACATTGATTAAACACCTCTCGCTAATCTCTACATATGCGACAGTTATTATGATTTGAATGTCATTCGTATGGTTAGGCTGTTTTCTTACCATTTCTGACTTTTTCTTATTCTTTAAATTGCATGCATTAAATGGTAAGAAAACAGCACACCCATACGAATGACCTTCAAATCATAATAACTGTCATATGTGTGTGTGTGTGTGTGTGTGTGTGTGTGCGTGTGTGTTTATGCATACATACAAATGCACTAAGCAACAGGGGATGACATACTACCCGAATTATTACTAACCAACTTGGGAAGAGACCGTTGGAACTGTGCCACACCGTCAGTCTTCTCAAGTCGCCTAACGACTGCTTCGCTGCGAGAAGAAACCACTTTTCAGATCCTGCTTTCATAAGATATATGTCTTGATCGTAGATCACATGGGTCTTAGTGCATGCCCGTGTGTCAGCGATATAAAAGGCAACGGCTGAAGTTGTTCCGCCCCCGTTCCTCCAACTAGTCAACACCGTCACCAAATAGTAATAGTCCGAACCATCTTCGTTGTCTCGAAGTACTACCATATTGGCCTAGATCAAATATAATATGACTAAATTTATTAGAAGTATTTTGTTGAGTACCATCACTTTAGAGTACGATGTATTAGTTATTGATTTCCAAGAAATATACAATTTAACCCGAACGGTAGAAAATGCAACAACGCGAGTGACATTTGTTATCAACACCCTAAGAATACACTGTATCTAATTGTAAACATAGTCAACACAATCTACACAGTCAATAGCATCATTGTGCCCACCTTGAAATCAGTATAGTTAGTAATGTTCTTACATTGATGAAGTCTCTGCCGTCCTTTCGCCTGGCCCCACACAACCATCAGAATGAATATGCACCAAAATGCGATTAGAAACGAAACGACAATGGGATTGTGAAACACTTGTAGAAACAGAGTCAGCTTAAACAGGTCGACTTTGTTGGGTGCTACGAGCACGTTCCCACCAAAGGTCGACAAGTGACTACATTCACATACAATGTATCCCGGCCGTGCCTCGAGAGACACCTACATGCTCTAGCCCTATGCACTCCTTTGACTCTTTGGCTTAATAATATAGCACGTACATCTTCATATTATACATATATATATACACAAGCTATATATATATATATACATATATGTATATATATATAGCTTATGTATTATATATATATATATATATATATATTTACATGTATAATACATAAGCTATATATATATATATACACATATATGTATATATATAGCTTATGTATTTATTTATATATATATATATATATATATATACAGTCACAGTGGCACAAACATACGTAACACAATTAGTATATATATAGTAATATATATATATATATACTAATCGTGTTACATATGTTTGTGCCACTGTGACTGTTCGACGATTGCAACTGATTACTTCCGTGCTTACACACTTGCTGATGTACTAATAATATGCTCATCTTATTTATGTTCGATCCAACTTACAATGCATGTATGCTAACACAGTTTCAACCTTCAGAGGGTTCGTTGTTGTGCAGATTTAGAAGAACTGCTTAATGTATTATAATAAACAAATATGTTTGTTTTCATCGAGCACGTATCTCACCCGGCATCCGGAGCTTGTCCAAACATTTTGTTGCGGATCCCAGTAGAGGCAATCCTGCGTTGTCGTCGACACCGCTACATGAAACATGATCCTTGTGGAATTATGATGTAACATTTCTTGGCAAAATCCGCAACTCATTAATCGTTTTTCGCATTTTGGACATCGTTCAGGATCGTAGAAAGCTGGAAGTAAGCCTAGAAAAAGTTGCTGTGTTTGTAGTCCTTCAGTCATAATCCCAGATACGATGACCATGTTGTTGCCTGTCTTTGTTACTAACGTTATAAATCCTAAGTGGTTTATTGCAGAACGTTTTGTGGTGCGTAATCCTACTTCAAAGTCGAGTTGGTACAAAGCAGCCGGCGATTCGCTGTCAGGTTCACCGAAGAAATCAGTCACCCTACTGTAGGTGTCCGTCTTCAGTACAAGTAGAAGCGTTCCTGGAGACTCTGCTGTTGGCAACGTAAAGATTATGTGAAATATTCTATTAGTTTCAACACTGGTGGTAAAATGACGAATGTCACTTCTTCTTAGCGTGTCTTGTTCGACATCGAAGTTAACCTTCATGTGGGTTCGGCTCTCACCAGCCTTACCTGAAAACAAACCAATCAATTGTACACGATTTGCTTTCAGTGCATCTGAACGTATTGACCAAAATAACACACGCGTCTAGTTAGTAATGTCTGACGACACAGGCCTGATTGCCAAACAAACTTTTAATAATACATACATGGATGTTCAACATGGTCCCTTAAACTCACCTTGCAAGTTTAATAATAACGAAGTGGTCTGCTTAATGAAAATAAATAAGCAGCAACCATTATTTAAATGTGGCCCCGCGAACACCATTAATAAAATGCATACATTTTATTCACAGCTGATTCTATTCACTGTTGATTGTTGATTATCATGGTAACACATACATATACGTACATAATTACATTTCAAGAAAGGTGGTATGCGATCTTAATATTTCGACCTAATCCTGCGGTCCCCTTCAGCAGACTGAAGGTAGGATATGTTACATGACCGATGTCACATGACACCAGCTGGAGAAGGACTAATGGTAGCTGCTGGTCGACATCTCAGTTAAATGTTGGACGTGGATGCTGATCGTCTTATGTATTTATTTATATATATATACAGTCACAGTGGCACAAACATATGTACATCTTCAGTGGCATAGGGCATTTGAGGTCGTCTTGGTGGTTTTTACTCAATAACACATTTTCAATTGTTCGTTTCGTACGTGGAGCAGGATTAATAATTTACAAGTCTGTGATGTTGATTAGTTGTAGATTATTTGCACCCTGACCGACATATTGTTGTTTGAGTCACAGTTAACCATTCGTGTTTCCGTGTTTCCCGGAAAGTGAAGTCAAGCGTATGCGCTCTGTCACTTCATCCATTCGTTTCTAATCATTCTTGCTCGTCACGTAATTTATCCATCGTGACATGACACTAAGATAGTGTGTGTTTTCTGCTATTCTCAGGATTGTTGACGCATTTAATCCCTTCACCCTGATCGATGATGCTCAGAGACTCACCAGAACATCAGTACATTCAAGCATGTTAATAGTGTTTGCAATTGTGAGTACTCACTGGGAACAGATATAGTAATGACATCGTTAAAATGTACGTGGTTTTCTTTGTCGCTGGTGATTGTCAGTCCAACAGTGCCAGTAGTCACATTTCTCGCTGAAGCTCCCCAGTTAAACATATTCGTTGATGATTGAAACACCTGCGTTTATACAAAATCATTACAACAAACCAACATAGTGATTGGAGCCAAAATAAACACAATATTAACAAACAGGAAACAATTATGAAAAGACTTTGATAAAACAATTTGCAGGATTGTTATTTACGGCATTTACCGATGCAAAATGTAACATACTCGATACGATTAAATTACAACGAAAGCTATTGTTTTAATAAATGTACAGGCATTTGATGTTGAAAAACAAACACAATGTGACAAACTTTACAATATACCTTGGTTGAAGCAACTTACTTTGACGGAGAGAATATCGGACGTAGAACTGTTTACATTAGAGCTATGTAAAGTTGGTAGTCTGATGCCGCTATCTCCTGAAGTTGGAAGTGCAACAAACGTATTACTAAATTTATAAGCGCTATCTTTTTGTAGTCCCAAAGCGAAGTCTTCAGTCTTAAGTACTTTTTGCCGTTCTCCGGGAACCATATGAGTCAGAGCGACATGGGATATGAGATTTACGACGTTCATTGTGTTTTCTGCAATTGCTTTCGTCTGAAATGTGAAACAGAGGTAATGAATTATTTCCGAATGCATACATGCATGCATTCATACGTACATACGTACACACGTACACACGTACATACATACATACATACATACATACATACATACATACATACATACATACATACATACATACATACATACATACATACATACATATTATATATATTATGGTCAATTTTCATGAAAGCAAAACACATTGTCGATTTTGCGACTTTTGTATATCGAAGACATAACAGAGGGGTTTGATGAGTATATAGGTACATGTCCTATTCGTGTGATACCACGCAAAACACATAGACCGTCCGTCTTGCAACATCTCGCGTCTCTCTAATATTATACATTACATATTTTATATATCTTTATCGTATATAGAATACATAAACCGTCATGTGTAATGAAAATTCATCAACTGTCAACGCACGGTGTAATAGTTTTCTTGTTGCTTAGATTGAGCTTTTTCTATTTGCAATCCTTCCACGTCATACATCACACCATTTCAAATGTTATACGTTTACTTATGTTGTGTGCAGAAAATAATGTTGTTTTTGTTGACGAAATAAAAAGGGCTTTGCAATGGTATCGAATTTGTTGATGTGGGATAATTATTATGGTGAATGCGGACAAATATGTTTCGTGGTATCGCTTATATTTGCTATAATTGGGTACCTGTCAAATAATTAATAACGTATTTAAATTAACTTCATTGCTTTAATGAGAATACATCAAATCTAGCCTGGCGGGAACATGTGTTCAATCTTATTTAACAACATGTTTTGATTTACAATTTTATGTTTGACTTAACTATACCACAATTAACATGTTGTTAAAAGTCCCACCAGCATACATAGAATAGCCGGTTAACAAATAGTTTGCTTTAATGGTAAGTAACGGGTGTACTAACAAGGAAACCACAACAAAAACATTTTGAAATAAGTCTTGGCACAAGTTACAAAAAGTATATGTTTTGTCTGGTATCGCCTTTTGTGTTAAGCCATTTCCTGCACAAGAGTTGATACAATTCCATGATGCAATCGTGTAATTAACTTCAGATTGACCAATCAATGAAAACAATATACTATACAAATTATTTTGCCACAAACATTATAAATATATACAGTGTATGCTGGAAAGTAATTCGCGTAGCAACATCCAGACAAGCAAGATCTGTCTCGCATATACATTTGGCCTCAACTTGGGACCATAGCGTGAGCGATCATGAGCCTGTTGAAGTGTCGTGGGGCTCCATGAATTGATGATGCCACAGCTGGCTTTGACTGATATGGAGGATACACAAACAACCGTCAACTTGGTGTCCTGTGTAACGAAGCGGTTGTAGAAAATATTGTTGTCACACAATACGACTCCTTTCTTCACGGCAGTTTCCGCTAACTCTTTATAGTACGGCACGCATCTTCGCAAGGCCTTTTAAAGCGCCCGCTTCCAGCCACTGCCTTGAATGGTCGCTAAAGTTCACACGTTGTCAGTGAATTAATGTTAGAACACAACCACTACAGAGCTCACCTCGACGACTTTCACGTTCTTTGTGTGTTTTCCACGCTATTGCACGTCAGTTCAAATCGTTTGTGAAAATTTATTTTATAAACAATATAAAGCAGGAATACATTGTTTGTGAAATAATTGATACCCCGCGAAACGCATAGATAGTGCATGAAAGAGAATGCACAGACAACACGTGCTGCTATAAATGTACAATTTATGGTGACATGCATTAATGAGAAGGTCAGTACATTATGTTTTACGAAAGGCACATCTTCATGTTCAGTATATGCCCTACAATAAAATCATAATAGCTAAACTCACTATTGTGTTCAATGTCAAGACACAATTAAGTAAAAACTTAATATGTTGTTTTAATAAAAACTACGTTTCCAAAGCATAGTATTGTGTTACTCTTATTATTCTATTACACTTTAGTGCTAAAATTACGTTAACAAATGCCTACGGGCGGAATATTTTGAAAGACCAGCAATACCACGCAAAACACATATGCATCATTACCACGCTATGCGTATTATTAAGATTTGCTTATTCTACGCAACACAACATGGACATGCGCTAAGTTATTCACCAATCAAGCGTACTCGTTTAACATCAGTTTCTACAATAAATTATACGCAACATTGTGAAAGTCATTATCATGCGATATCTACAGCACACACTGATAATAATTTCTTTAAATAGTTTCACGAACAATGGCTCTAGAATATTAAAGTTATATTTAAATTCCATTGGTGTCACAGTTATTTGCCATTTGGCTTTCACTCGATATCGCATTTTCTGACCATGTTCATGATTTTTTTAGGAGAAAGATGATCTCAGCAAAAGTTGACTGGAATTACACATAAATTATTCATGAATACAAACGTAGTGTATTTTAATATTGGAATAAAGCATGTTTCTTTCCCCGTCTAATGCACACAGAACGTTGCGTTTTGCGTGGTATCGGTGAAACAGTATTTAAACAAAAATAATTCTGAAATAATAGTCAGCTAGCGCAACCATTTTCCATAGTTTTCCCACATTTATTATATATCATATGGCGTATTATTTGCGCGTATCCTATGAAGTATGTTTGAACGGCAGGACATTTAATGAAATAACACAAATGTGTTCAGGTTTATATATATATATATATATATATAAACCTGGACACATATATATATATATATATGCGTGTGTGTATATAAAAGTTAAGTTATTATATAACGCAGTATCAAGGACTGCATGTGTGTGGGGTTTTTTCTTTCTACATTACGTATCTGATGCGTGTCTTAATGATGACCCATGCCATCTTTTAAGTGTTGGCTGTATAGTTACGCCATTCTTTGCTAATTCCTTATATAACATTATAGCTCTTAAATAGTTCCGTCCACATTCAACTTGTTTACGTGAATTCGACTGCGTTAGCCCAAGTTTGAGCTGTTTGGGGCACACAAGCTAAGACCTAACGCTATCGATTGTGTTTAGCGCGTTGACTAAGTGCGCTGCCGGAAGACATGTAAACACGCAACAACAATGGTGTGATGTGAACGTTGTTTACACTTCGTAATAAACATGTTTAAATGCGATGGTTTATCAGTCGAATATTCACCACAGCCTTCCTCTTCGTAGTATATGAGTCATCGGTATCTTCAGTCACCCCAGTTGCAATTTCAGTTGTTTCACCTTCTTCCATCGACTTCTTCATAATATTGAGACTTCCCGCAAACGTGGCCCTGCGCATACATTTTTTTCCAGCTATTCCAAAGTGATTTCCGTTACGAAAGCTACTGAAATTGTAGTGATATTGTTCTACTGCTTCTAATTCCCTGAACAAATTTAAACTGTCTGGCAGTTATTTCAAAGACCATAAACAGCTTTTTAATTTAGCCGAGCAGTCTTTCAACTTTGCAGCCTTCTAGGAGAAAAAAATGTTCTGACATATACGGAGGTTTAAATATTCTTAAATGAGGCAAGCTATCAGGAATCAGTCAGTTTCTGTTTTAGAGAGTAATGGGTGTGTGTGAATACCGTGACAGCAAAACACGTGACTTCTGTGACGAGTAGACCCAGCAGTATAAAACACGTGACTTCTGTGACGAGTAGACCCAGCAGTATAAAACACGTGACTTCTGTGACGAGTAGACCCAGCAGTATAAAACACGTGACTTCTGTGACGAGTAGACCCAGCAGTATAAAACACGTGACTTCTGTGACGAGTAGACCCAGCAGTATAAAACACGTGACTTCTGTGACGAGTAGACCAGCAGTATAAAACACGTGACTTCTGTGACGAGTAGACCCAGCAGTATAAAACACGTGACTTCTGTGACGAGTAGACCCAGCAGTATAAAACACGTGACTTCTGTGACGAGTAGACCCAGCAGTATAAAACACGTGACTTCTGTGACGAGTAGACCCAGCAGTATAAAACACGTGACTTCTGTGACGAGTAGACCCAGCAGTATAAAACACGTGACTTCTGTGACGAGTAGACCCAGCAGTATAAAACACGTGACTTCTGTGACGAGTAGACCCAGCAGTATAAAACACGTGACTTCTGTGACGAGTAGACCCAGCAGTATAAAACACGTGACTTCTGTGACGAGTAGACCCAGCAGTATAAAACACGTGACTTCTGTGACGAGTAGACCCAGCAGTATAAAACACGTGACTTCTGTGACGAGTAGACCCAGCAGTATAAAACACGTGACTTCTGTGACGAGTAGACCCAGCAGTATAAAACAAAATGCAAAAGTTATTAAATGTTTATTGTATTTTCATGAAATTCAAACACACATTCCACTATAATTAAATAAAACCCAAAGTACAATTTGATGATCAAAGTTTCTCAAAATATTCTCAATTTTAAATCCTGTGTATATATGAAGTAAATGAACAATAAAATGTTGCATAAATTACAAGTAAAGGTATGATGTAGGTTCATGTATTGTTGTAAGTACAAGAAATAAACAGCTTTGATATCTGGTATTCTCAAATGTAGTTTTCTGGCTTCCTACAAAGTGTCAGTGGAACAAGTTGACCCCTATTATTAACTATATCGAGGGTTTGTATACTGCACATGTCCCTGACGGGATTCCAGTAGTGGAGATTACCACCTCTGTTCAGAAAATTCAGACAGACATCCTTGTCATTTTGCTGCTGTATCTTGAAGGAAAGTCGATGATTTAATACAAGAACACAACATTAATAAACACTAGATAATGGTACATGTTAATAACACGCAGAGTGCAGTGAGGGTTATGATAGTACTTATTTAGTGAGTAACGTACACTGTAAACTTATCTTGTTTTACATAAGTTTAGGTTTGAAAAGTTTTCTGTACCTACATTTTCATTTTGGTGTATGTCTGCTTCCTTCTTCTACAATAATTGTAGCTGGTTTTTTTTGTTAACTTAAAACATATCCATATTTGGTTTTCTTGAACTATTTTTCCATCTCCTGCTGCTAATATTTTGTATTCGTTCGATTCTCACAAGATTGTATTTTCTCCCTGCGTGACGTAATGAGTTAGTAGCATCATGGCTCAAAAGTATTAACTTAAGGAACATAATATACAATATTTGGTTTAAGGGAAATAGTTGAAATATCATACATGCGTAACTGAGTTTATGTGTTACTTGTTTGGTGAGACTTATATGGCAAATCAGCGTGATTTCCGTGACAGATTTTGATGTGCATTTACCCCCTACAATAAAGCACTTACATTTTGCAATATGCATGTTTCAGATAGTATAATAGTAGGAGATTCATAAACACATTAAACATTTCTACACTAGATATAGAAAATAAAAAATACGTGTGTGGCGTGACATCCGTGACAGACCTTGAAGTAAATTGCCTAACTACACTAAAGCACTTACATTATACATTAGGCCAGTCCTAGTTAGTTTAGTATTAGAGATTTACACACATAATCTGCATATTTCCCACGAAATATAAAACAAAATCTTTACTTTTGTGATTTTCGTGACTTCAAAATATTTATGTAAATTGCACCTTCTCAGCTCAAGAAACTGTGAGCAACTGTCAGACCAAATGAACTTAGTTGCAATAGTGTTGTCAATTGGCTATTTTAACTGCCAATTTCAGTCTGGCCAGAAGAAACTTTCCATGGAAAATTCACTGTCCCAAAAAATATGTGCATTTACTATATTTTAGGGCATTCGAAGGGTTGTGTCATCCTGGATCATGGCAACTGGAAGGACGTTTCACATTTGTTACCCCCAGATATAGATATTGGTAAAACGTTCCAGTTTCAACTGCTGGTAACATTTCAAAAATAGTATGATGTATACGTTAGCATGGAATGGATTATATGTGTGTGTGTGTGTGTGTGTGTGTGTGTGTGTGTGTGTGTGTGTGTGTGTGTGTGTGTGTGTGTGTGTGTGTGTGTGTGTGTGTGTGTGTGTGTGTGTGTGTGTGTGTGTGTGTGTATATTATATTATATACATATGGGAAATGTGTGTGTCTTTTTGACATGCACATGCTTTAGACATTATCGAATTTATTTAACAATATTTTGTATTACTTGATGTGAAGCCTGATATTCCTACCCTGATATCACCCAGGTCTCTTCCACGGTAACACGTGTTACTTGTTTGGTTTGCACAATTCCTCATATTGGCATATTACATATTATGACAAATGAGCACATCTTTGTAGCACATGCAGTTCTCGTTTGAGTTTGTAGTATACATGTGTGTTAGTGCGTGCGTGTGTATGCTTGCATGAATGTATGTGCGTGCGTGTATGTGTGTGTAAGTGCGCGCGCGATCATGCGATCGTGCATGTGTGTGGGGGTGTGTGCGTGTATGTGCGCGTGCGATCTTGTATTGTTGCATTCGAACGCACGAGTATGTTAATTGGAACAAAACCGACCTTTCTGCTTTTTCTATTAATTCGGACGTTCCACTTAAATGGTCTTTTCCGCTTGGTTGTTTTGTCATCTGAAGAAGGGCGCTTGCCATGTCCTCATACATCGTGACTGCGTCTTGCTACAAAACACATTTCAAACAAGGCATGACACTATCAAATGTGGACAATTTGAGTAGTCCGTAATGACCGTCTGTATTGGGACAATAACAACATAATTAAATTATCAGTTGTTCCAAAACGCACACAGAATAATTTTCAGATTCAATGTCCCAATACATAGGGACGCGAAATGGATCCTGACGTCATACCGTCCATGTTTTATTACCCTGGCGTTAACCAAGCTTTGTAATTTCATCCTGATTACATCGTGTATTACCCTGCTACTAACAATATATAGTTAGTATATATATATATATATATATATATACACACACACATATGGTCAGTTATCACGAAACGTCGACAAAATTTGTTTTTGGTGGGAAATAAAAAAATACGTCATGTTTCCTTTTAGTCACTAATAAACAACATGTCAGGCTAATCGTGAAATAAATTTGGGTAGCATAATTACGAAAACTGACTATTTGGGATGACCTTGAACTTGCGAGTCCGTGTTGCTCGATACCGAGCGTATACATACACATCATGTAATTAACATACATATTATGGTATTTCAAATTTCTGCTATGTATTTCGATTTTATTTTTTGAACACTTAACAAGTTTATGGTTCAGAATCGATAGCAATGGCAGCTTTTGAAAAATCTATTTTGTTTTCAAGCAATTTAAAAAAAAAAATTCTGTCACCCGTTTAGAAGAGACAAGAGGTCGTATAATTACTAGTCGTTCCAAGGGAAATTGCCTGTATAATATCGCCGTAAGTTCAAGTATAAAATTAAAAATTACCTTTTCAACGGAGCAAAGTTTGTGCGGATACTACCGTGTGTAGTCTTTCTGGGGATGTTTCACAAAGTATACGCTCGATATCGCAGAATGTAATTTTTTCGTTAATACCTCTCAAATAGAAAGTGATGGTCTTAAGTGACATATGATTAATGTTGCTTGGCCTATCTGTGTGTTCTTCGATGACATCTAAATGTACTAGTTTCCAAATGTTACCACTTGGGTGAAAATGCAGCCCTCTTCTAATGTTCCCAGAGAAGTCGAGTTGGTGTTCTACGGAACATGTTTGCCAGGGAGTAAAGTGTAAAGCAATCCTGAGGACTGGATACTGTGCTGTTTAGGAGGATGAAACAGTCTTCTTTTCAGCTAATGGACTCCATCACGAACTGTTAGGCACTAGTGATAGAAGAAATTTATTTAGGACACACAGTGGTTCAATAAAACATGTCACACCAACATATATGTTATATTATTTAATAACTCAGTAAAAGGCGGTGATCACGTGATGTTCTATCCTTAACCAAATAAATTAATTAGGTGTAGTCACCATGTAGATCACGTGATGTTCTATTCTTAACCAAATACATTAATTAGGTGTAATCACCATGGCAGTCACCTCCTCGGTAAATTAAACTTGTCTACTACACTGCCGTATTAGTAGCCCATATTCTATTCGAATAAACAGCAGATGATACTGAGCCTATATTCGAGGTCAGTGATGTTGCTGGAGTAGACATGGGGCTAGTCCCATATTTTAACAACGTAATCTTTAGATGTTTGATTTCGTCCAGTGTTTCACCTATCGTTTTCTTCATCTGTCTCACCTTAGGCTCACGTTAGAGACGCAGCTGCACCACCAACCTACAATATGAAACTGATTCATAGACCGTGATATAATTGATGTATCATTGTTTTTATATGGCTGATAGAATATATTAAATTAAATACATGTACATATGTCACAATAAACAAATTATGTGTTTCAAGTGCATAATCTTATAAATACTTAATTTCTTATCAAATGTATATATATATATGTATATATATATATATGTGTGTGTGTGTGTGTATGTGTGTGTGTGTGTGTGTGTGTGTGTGTGTGTGTGTGTGTGTGTGTGTGTGTGTGTGTGTGTGTGTGTGTGTGTGTGTGTGTGTGTGTGTGTGTGTATCTTCTTATAATATATCACATCAACAATAAGTACCATAACAATTTGTAAGGTATTCAATAAGACATAAATAAAATGCAGTAATATCACTAACAACAACAACACACGCACGCACGCACGCACGCGCACGCACACACACACACACACTATAAGGAAGCATACAGGATACCCTGTACCTAGACGACATGGGCTCCTCTTTGTCAACTGTTCACCTTTTACGTGGTGGGAGTGGACATCTCTCTGGAGCTACACCACGCTTCCTCGTGGAGGACCTGAGGTGTGATGTTCCTTCCTCTTGTGGTGTTCCAGCGTTCTCTCGCTTCGCTGCTACAACAATACAAAGAGTGTCAATGATGTGTAGGCCCCTATACGTTGTAATTAAATTATATTACATAACTTGTAAGATACGCGAGATCTATGTCGTAGATAAATACAGCAAATACGTTGACACTAACAACTTACCTTTCTTTTTTTGGTATGCAATCCGTTTAGTGTACTTACGATTAAACATCTAATTGTGACGCATGTATAATTAGTAGAGAAACTTTGCCTATTCCAAATAAACATGCACCTTGTCTTTATAAACACATTACGATGTCAGTACAATCAATTACTGATATTATCCTCAAAACAGGTTAATATTGCAAGCGAGTTTGCGATACCGAGCGTGCACGAGTACCGAGCGTAAGGCATAACATGTAATTCAACCAACATCACGTGTATTGAGCTTGGGCCACAATTTACGCGAATTACGTTCGGGCGGGAACTAGCCACAATTAAAAAGTTTTCAAGAGTTTTCAATTAAAGTTCGTAAACAGTACGCATATGAATGATCTAGAGACAGTATACAACACACCAAATCTATTGTTCGCTTTAGTTTGAATAAAAACAGTAAAAATGTACTTACATATGAGCAAGTCTTTGTCTACTGTTCACAAACGACGCCTGCTGCGTTGTCTGTTCGAGGGGCTTTCACTTGCATTGCCGTAAGATGGCAGCAGTACGTAATTGTTTTAATATTTGACTGGCATACGCTGGGTCTCGTGTATATGATCGATATCGTCAGCAGTATAAACGTCATAACAATAGGAACAAATTACTATATTTTAAATTTATCATGGTGACGTCTTAAGGGATATCTGGTATATGTGTGAAAAACGTCTACTAACATTTTTAAATCTTGACCAGAATCAGTATGTATATGTCATCCGCGCGGTATCGTCAAAAACTACCCCACGTCAAAATATGAATCTATTAGGCTTTATTATAGGCTTACATTTTTTGGAGGCCAACTTAACCAATGTAAGTTTTATCTAAATGATACTATCAACACATATGCACATTTATTATTTTTGTGTTTTATTATTTACCCTTGCATATGCTTTGTTGAAATTTTTCACACGCTCGGTATCGGCCAAACTACCCCGCCACATATGTTGTCCCCACGACACACCCATTCAACAAAACAAAGCACATACTTGTCATTACTAGTTATTGCATAATTAATGTCAGTGTTATAGTATTAAAGTAACAAACCCTTTACTTAGTTATATATTCCATAGTTTTGAAGATACACATGTACACATTGAGTTCCCATGACACCTTTCAACGAGGCTGTTGCCGTAAACACAATTACAATATCGTGCTGAATGTTTTTCTAATGGTTATATCAAACAAAACTTTGTCGCCGTTTCGTGATAACTGACCATAATAATTATATATATAGTGGGCGGTACTGTCGTCAGATATGGTACAACATATCACTCAATAAATAGTCTTCGAACAAATATGGGAAACTGGAACTAGACAGACTAAACATTTCACATGGATAAGGATATAGGCCCTACATATAGCAATAGTTAGTAGCAGGGTAGTAAACGAGGTGAAGTGAAGTGATAGGCCTAGTCATCTTAACAGAGTGTATATATTATAAACATGCAGTCAACAGAAACCCCGCTAATTTAGTCGGCCGATTGTCACCTTGCTTCCGAGTAACTTTAGACTGGTCAGGTATTTTGTTACTTTCGAATAACATTATTAATAGTTCATTCAGTGTACACAATATGTTTGCTTAGCTATTCGTCGACCACAATAATCACAACAAAATAATGAAAACTAATTAATTGAATTAATTAACTTCTGTGAAAATTAAATTAGGCCAATTTAAACATAAAATATAATTATGGATCTGCATTTTAAAAGTGACATTGACATAACTATATTGGTATATTGATAAGTGCAATTTGATATCACATCAAAACAACAGCGCTGACGAGCCGAAGAGGAACTTTACTTGCGGTAATTGTTTGGAAAATTACACACACGCGCGCGCGCGCACGCGCACCCGCACACACACACACACACACACATACGTCACCGTACCTTGGCGTCATCGCTCAGGTCATCCTCTACGTCTGTGACGTCATTCAAGCACTGCAGTTTCATGTTTACTCCAGTGACGTCGTTGACTTTGACTTCAGCACCGACACTAACTTAGTGCATAACTGTATATGTATACACATGTATGTGTATGTATGAAAGTGCATGTGTGTGTGTATATATATATATATATACAAATATGTTTTATATATATATATATAGATATACATATATGTTATATATATATATTTATATATATATACATATATATATATATATACATATATACACATACATACATCCAAACACATACATACATATATGAGTTAATTTATATATATATGTGTGTGTGTGTGTGTGTGTGTGTGTGTGTGTGTGTGTGTGTGTGTGTGTGTGTGTGTGTGTGTGTGTGTGTGTGTGTGTGTGTGTGTGTGTGTGTTTAGAGGGGAAACGCGATAAACGACTTTTTCAATTTTCGCCCAAAACACGACTAAACGTTTGTTAAACACAGGTTGAGCTATGATACTATCTAATTTATACAAAAACGTAATAAATCCCCATGAAACGACGTGCACAAAAAGAGCGTCCGGATTCAATATCTGTGTTTTGTTTGAATCCAAACGCGATATATCCGTGCTCAGCCAATCAGCATCGCCGTGCCACATGTGCAGCTACGCGGAGTGACAGCGCGCGCTGTATGAATATACAGCGTGTTGATTACAAAACCATTAAAAATCACATTTTGCGTAATAAATGTGCAAAACAATACAAAGTTTGCTACCGTTCTCAGTGATTTTGAATTCTAAATATATATATATATATGTATATATATATATATATAAACTTACTTTACTAGTTGCTATTTAAATTTTAAATATGAAGCACAAAAGTGACTTTTTTCTCAAAACGAAGAAAATGGATATATCACGTTTTGCCCACAAACCTTTCATATATACATACACGTACATTCATGCATACATACATACATACATGCATGCATGCATACATACATACATACATACATACATGCATGCATACATACATACATACATGCATACATACATACATACATACATACATACATACATACATACATACATACATACATACATACATGCATACATACATACATACATACATACATATATACATACATACATGCATCCATGCATACATACATACATACATACATACATACATACATACATACATACATACATACATACATACATACATACATACATACATACATACATACGTACATAACAGGTACATAAATAAATAGTTATTATACTTTTAAACCATCAAATGAGCTTTGGCAATAAGCCAAACAATTTTATGAATAACATAAAAAAAGTTGGTTTATACATGTAGTACACGAAACGGAGGCAAATAGATTGAAACCCGATTTCTATCGACTACGAATACAACTTTCTGACTATGTGCGACCTATTAGTATATACCTCGGTATGTTCTCTTTGCATGGAACGCCTTTGTTCGGTGGTCGATGCATGGCGGACAGCTGACGCCACACTGGTTACCAACGACAAGGCATCTGGAAACAGGACAAGACTAACAATGTATGCACGGAAATGGAATTGAAACGAACAAATGTAAAACGGTCTATTTTTTGTGTCCTAAGGCTCACGTGTGTGTCCGTCTGTTCGACTGTCCGATTGTCCGACTGTCCGACTTTCCACCCGTCCGTCCAGCCTGCATCAGTCCGTCAGTCTGTTTATGTGTCTACCTGTCTGTATGTAAATTATCATATTTACATGTATGTATGTAATGTATATGGCTGAATATTCAACAACTGATCAAAATAAGGTTTGTCGGACTCCTAAGTTCTGACTCTTTCAAATTAATGAACACGTTTTGCTAACATGTTATTGTATATAAAATCGTCCATGGCCACGCATTATCCTACATGCTGGGATTCAGAAGGGTAAAACTTTGTCCGGTATCATTAGTGTCACGTGCTTATATTTCACTATGTAGTTCATGCAATACAATCTTTGTCCACTTTTTTATTTATTTTAGTGAAATTGTATGCATACTTCAATATGTTATCGAATGAAATAAGTGATAAGTTAAATGTTTCATAGCACCTAATGATAAAACAAAGAAATATAATTTATTAAAACATGTTTTAGTTTTAAGTTGCTTGGAACGCTTTATTATCATAAACGACTAATTGTCATAGCAACATAATACAGTATTATTTTCAAAAATATGCCAATTTTTTATAACATTTTACCTGCAAACTGGGACACAGAGACAGTTAAAAGCCTAAAAATGTGTATACCTGGTGTCATTAGAGTCACATGATTTCTCTTAATCATGTAGTTGAAGCAATGCAGTCCGCGTCCACTTGTTTTTATTTCTTTTGATCAAATCGTAGGCATACAACACTATGTAACCTAATTAGACATATTTATAAGTTAGTCAATTACAAAACTGTTACTCTAATGACACAGATGTTATGCTAATGACATGTGACGTAAATTACATTTTGGATGATATTTCGTCCAGGAAACCAAAAGTTTTATTACTCGCAACTATTTCTTAGTAGATCGTTCATACACACTCAATACTGGCGATTCTGTAGAAAAATATTGCTATAGTTCGCATGCAGCCTGCAGCGCGTATATGAGCATAGGAGTATATGTTTCTTCTTGTATGGACCTCTGTTCTATGACTCTCAACCAGTCATCTTTGGTCATCTTGTAGCAGACCTCACGAGTTACATACACTGACTTGTCCTGTAGCTTCTCCCTTTATTTCGGCAGTTTCCGCTGACCGACAATAAATTTGGTCAGGCTGGACTTGTTGCAGGAGATGCTCAGGAACTTCCTCTACCGCTGGATAGTCGGGCCTCCTGCAATGTACTCGTACTGAATAGCTGTCTTGACTCCTTGTTGCACCTCTCAGCATTTTTGGTTGATGTCTCCCGGTAAACGTCGAATACCACATCAATCCTGTAACTCGCTGACACATCATGTAGGACAGAGGCTGCCAGACTGTGGAAACGTTTTGTTGTTGCCGTTCAGCGTCTGCACCAAGCTAATTCCATCTATGATGCAGATTGATGGGTCAGGGATATCTTTTGCTCGTGAAATGTTTCTCTCCAACTCTTTAGCATGCGCAGCCATGTTAATCTTCCGTAGACTAGTCAGCATTTACGATTGCTCAGGGTAGATAGCCTAATTGGTGAGCCAGGACATCCATCATGTGCTGTTGTCTACTCTGAGCAACAAGGATCATGTTGCCGAATAAGTTTCTCTCCGCCTTAAATATAATCCCTTTGGTTGTTCCTCTCCCACTAGCTTTCTTTGCATTTACACTGGAGAATGTCTTCAAGTCAAGTGATTAACAAGTTCACTCTCTTCAGGACACATTGAATTCAAATTCAACCAGCTGTTCTCCATCAGGTCAAACAGGGATTCGACATCTGCCTCGTTTTTCTGGATGCGGGGCCTTTGAAGATCTGGATGAACCAACGTGGAACAGCCTATACCAACCATGTCTCTCAGCTTTCTCAAGTACACGGCCCTGTACTCGGCTGTTATGTAGTACTTGCTCACAGCTAATTGTTTCAAACTGAAACCCTTTGTTCCACCCGGAGTTTGGGTGTGTTTGTTAACTATTTCCTCAATCGTCTGGTCGACAGGGATTCGCCCAAAAGGGTTTATGGAGCCGAGGTGAACGGAATAGCCACCTTCCACAAATATAGCTTGGATATACGGGTTTTCGAAGAGCAGTTGTGTCACCTGAACATAGTAGTACGGGAGGTGGCGTGCGTAGTTAAGCCTCTAATCTGCGAAACACCATGGGAGCATTGCACGAATAGACGTTAGGTGTAGCATCCAGTGTCCTTCTCTTGAATCTCGAAGCAGGCTTAGCAAAACGTAGACCACGTTCAGATATGAAAACCAGAAGGTTAAGAGGCATTTCCAACTCGCATGAAGTCAAGGTAGACTTCTAAGATATATATGATGCGGGTACATGACCCGATTTCTAGGACCTGCTTCCAAGACGCTTGTGATACATCTTTGCAGAGGTTTCTGATTATCTTTCTGAAAACCTATATTTCTATATCAATTGTATATTTTAGGTTATGTACTTCTTGAGATAAAACATAACAGGCCTTGAGGGCGCCCTTCTTGAAAATTAATGTCGGCGAAGGTCAAAAAGTAATATATTTGAAATCGTCGTACCTGAAAGTAATATATTTTGACTTTAATTATGTGGTTCTAGGTTACGACTTTCTGAAGATATGGGAATATTAGTCTGTGACGAGCGCCATCTTTAAAAATGGCGAATATATCAATGTCAGAGAAGGTCAAATTTAACATTTTAAAATCGCCGCTCACAAATCTATGCAAATTACTGTTCTGTACTGTAGGTGCTAAGATATGATGATCTTTGTATTGATGACCGCCATCTTTAAATAAAAATGGTGGATGTGAATGTCACAGAAGGTCAAATGTGAATTTTTTTAAATCCTTGAACCTTAAAACCTACATGTGGACACCAAAATTATGGTTTTTATCTGACGCAGTTATTACAACATAAAAAAGATTTAGCAGCCATTTTGAAAGATTGCCGCCAAGTCAATACACTACCGCTATGTTTGTTAAGCAATGTTTATCATATAAAATATGTTCCACGGACATGGACTATTTCAAATTCATAGTTAGAGGTTGCCCAACCAGATGGCACCGACATCTGGTCTGGCCCAGGAACTATATTTAACTGTCTACTAAAACGCAAACACACGCACACACGCTGACGTATATCACTTGTTGATACCTTGTGGTCTGCCACCGTCTACAAGTTGGTCGATGACACTTTTCCCTCCAGATTGAGTGGTTTTAAATAGTTCAGCCATTTTCCCTACGGATGCTTCTTTCAACTGAGGCACTGGCAGTATCTGATACATCAAAACCAATTACACACATAGTATAATTAACACCACACATGACACCCGTTGCATAGAACTTACTCCATATTGGTGTTAAACCAATAAGATATATCGTTTAGGGGTCAGGACACTGTTAGACTTCCTGCTTGGTTACGAAAAAAAGTGCAGTATATTTTTGAGAAATGACTTTTTACAATATTCATTTGCTCTGACATAAGTGCATTTCAGTAGTCAGATTTCTAGATGTGATTGTAGAAGCTGTTGACAGTAAAATTGTGTCTTTTTAGCTGATTTTACTAAGCAGAAGGGTATCTGGCAGCAATTTGGCTAGTTGACTCTTTAGCCGGATTACTGCCTGCATCCATTTGTAAATATTGACGGGTGTCATACATACAGGCATTTTGCAAGAGCTAGAGATATTAGATTTTGACTAAACTCGACCAGCATGTCAATGAGATGATAATAACAGCAGATGAGAAGTTTAAGAAACTTTATAGGTCACGTTTTCTTATAATCACACAAAACAGTAACATGGTCGCCAATGGGAAAACTGACAGTGTGCTGACCCCTTTAATGTTGTTGTCATATAAAAACGCATCTTTGTAATACTGCATATCCTCTTTATCTTCTTAGCAATTTAATCCATCTGTTGACGACGTTTGCCATGTACTTGATAATGAGAACGCTATATTTAATATATATGAATGTGTGTTGTGTATGTGTGGGCGTGTTTGCATATTCCTAAATTGTGTACATTGTATGTATATCTGATCTGTGTATGAAGCATATGTTAATACTGAATAATTTAGCTGCTTTTTACGCAGTTTGTGGTTTGATATAATTATCAAATTAAATCGAATAATATGACTAATACTATTAGTTCTTGCAGTGGAGGACGCATCTTTGTATTTTGCCCTTCTGGGCAAGCGTCTATCACTACGTAAATAAAAGTTTTTGTTAAATCAGACAATGAAAACAACACTTACACTAACAAACGTGTTAATCCGGCCAACAGAAAATAGTAATGATCAGCAACATGCACTTACTCTTATGGGAATGTCCATGTACGTGATTTCTCCCACAGTATTCCTTACTCGAATCTCGATGACAGCGCTGTAATTGTTATTTTTGTTTCCAACAGGAAGAATCTTTCGAAAAGTTGGTTGCTTACTGGAACCTAGTATTATATCTGCAAAGTATTAACTACACATATTATGTAAGTATACCAACATACATATATGTATATATATATATATTATATATATATGGGCACCATTTTATTAAATAACTTATACTTATTGGTTAGATTGATTGATATTTATTCCATGATAAAACACGTACCTTCATTTTTGTGTGAAAACAGCATATTCGATTTACAACTGGCTGGAACAGTATACTAAGTGGTGCTTCCCAATGTCTAAGTGGTGCTTTCCAATTTAAATCCCAATTGCATACAAACAGTTTGAAAAGTAGCTTTGTTGGAAGAATTTACAATTCTAAAACTGATAATTGCGTAGCCGCGACAACAATTATTGTATATATAAAAATCGGAATTTAACAAATCATTGAATTACATACTTTTTACTAAACTAGTACTGGCTGTGGCCACTGACCGGTCATCCTTATTTACCGGTCAGTACAAGCTGGGGCACAAAAGCTATGTTGGGATGCATGCTGGCTTTGGAAAGTGACACAGCTGTGTCTGGGTGCTGGAGACAGTTACCCACATCCTTAGATTGTCTTAATTGCATAATGACAGTGGAAGGTTGCTTCCCAGTGGGACCAGATTAGCAGCTCAGACTGTCTCCAGTAGCCAAGAAGACTGCATTGTCAACGATCCCGCTGTTTGTATTTATCTACCGTCCGTTCCTTCCCCAGATTTGGTGCCCATGATTGCCGGTTTTACAGCTAACATGGTGGTTTCTGGGCCACGCATTTAGCACGTTTAGCTAGTTACTGAATCATCGGCAATCCTCACATGTACTTCAATGTGTGTATGGCTGAAGCATATACTTTTATGGTACTGATTTGTACAATATTTTCTTAACGAACGTCAAGTTTTCCTATGTTGATTCCATGTCAGTTAAATGTAGTTTGGGCGTTTATGCATAAAATTAAAACAAGTTATATGATATATTATTAAATCGTTTTTATCTTAGGTATGATGCCAGAAAAGTAGATGAGGAGTAACTAACTGGAATCGCTCGATGTTTATATTGTGGAATCGAAAATCCTTACTTCGATAGTGTAAGAAAACAACGTTCTAAATTCGAATTATTAACATAAATACGGCACTAAGTCGCCACAAAATATTACACACTCTATTCCGTTATATCTTTCGACAACCTGTATTAATATACTATGCATTTGCGTACTTGAAGACAGGCGACATACTTTCAAATAAGAATATAATAATAATATACAGTGTATATGCATACTTATATAGCGCCCTTTTCAGCCTAAACTGCTCAAAGGCGCTTTACAAATTCATTGAAGCAATACATACAAATACATATTAAAAAACATGAAAACATGAAAACTAGTATCTACATATGTGTGTGTAAGAAACTATGGAAAATTTAAACTAGATGTCTAAGATCTGTAAATAAATAAATTATATATATTAAGTAACTCTAAAATAAACACATACAAAACTATCTATGAACATTACAAGTGTTTTATAGAAAATGCCATAAATAGTTAAAACTGTAATAAAAAGCTTTACAAAATAAGCAAGTCTGTATTTTGAATACATCCGTCGATGGAGCCTGGTGAATGGATAGGGGTATGTTGTTTCACAGTGTAGGTGCAGCCACAGAGAAGGTATCCGAAGCTATTGAAAATACCATCGGCCATGTCAAAACTGCTCATAAACCATGGATCACGATCATACTCTCTCTCTCTCTCTCTCTCTCTCTCTCTCTCTCTCTCTCTCTCTCTCTCTCTCTCTCTCTCTCTCTCTCTCTCTCTCTCTCTCTCTCTCTCTCTCTCTATCATCGACGAGTATCGTGAAGCCAGACTCTCCGGAACACTGACTCCTACAAAAACCTGAAAGTCTCGAAAACGCGCCCTCAAACAGGATCAAGAAAATTACTGGAAGTACAAAGCGGAATGTATCGAGAACGCCACCATTCACAACAATCATGCAACCATGTATCGGGAATTCAGAACTCTGGCAGCTGGTCACATACTCCATAACAAAATCAGTCTTGCTAAGAATGCAATCGGCTCCATTCTGACAAACAAAGAAGACTGCCTCAACCGTTGGAAAGAACACTTCGCCGACGTCAACAACAAGCCCCACAGGAACCAGCTCATGTGACGACACCTCTCACACTCCTGCTAGTGTACTCCCACATTCCTCCTATTTCAGATTCACGTGTGACCGTTGAGGAAGTGACAAAGGCTCTCTTCATAATCAAGAATGGACGTGCGGCTGGAATATGCAATGTCACCGCTGAAATTAATGCCCGAAGCCGGTAGATTCTCTATTATTTTTGTGGCTACAAAATATTATAATCTGCGTCTGAGACTATGAAGAAACGCCTGCCGACTGGAGACATGAAAAGGATTATCCTGCCATTTTGGAAACACAAGGGCGACTGCTTCATAGGACGCAATCTTCGAGGAATGCCAATTTTATCGATCCTAGTGACATTTTCGCTCTCATCTTTCAACAACGTTCTATTGACGCTATAAGGTCAAAGAGACGAGTTCAACAGGCTGGTTTCACTTCGGGAAGCTCCACTGTTGGCAAGGTAATCTCTTTACACCAGACTACACAAAATACGTGATGAATTTCGTGAAACGGCCCTCATTGCATTTATTGATTTTAAAACTGTCTTTGATAGCATCGATCGCAATAGCCTCTGGTTATTCTTTCAGAACCTCTCGTGGTAGCGACTATGACTGATGATTCAAGGCGACTATTTTTTACCTTGCATATTGTGCGCCAACTGTCTACATCAGGCTTATAGTCTCCATCTCATTATATAATGTATGTGTGTGTGTGTGTGTGTGTGTGTGTGTGTGTGTGTGTGTGTGTGTGTGTGTGTGTGTGTGTGTGTGTGTGTGTGTGTGTGTGTGTGTGTGTGTCTGTGTGTGTGCGTGCCTTGCAGGTGTGTATGTTTGCGTGTATGCGTGAATGAATGAATTTAATTGAATTAATTAACTTCTGTGAAAATTAAATTAGGCCAATTTAAACATAAAATATAATTATGGATCTGCATTTTAAAAATGACATTGACATAACTATATTGGTATATTGATAAGTGCAATTTGATATCACATCAAAACTACAGCGCTGACGAGCCGAAGAGGAACTTTACTTGCGGTAAATGTTTGTAGGTTACTTTGTTGAGTGCTGTGGGTGGGCACAACCTAGGGGACATCATCCGCATAGTATCTGTTGGTTACTTCATTGAGTGCTGTGGGTGGCACAACGTAGGGGACTCCATCCACATAATGTTTGTAGGTTACTTTGTTGAGTGCTGTGGGTGGGCACAACGTAGGGGACACCATCCACATAATGTTTGTAGGTTACTTTATTGAGTGCTGTGGGCACAACGTAATTACACCATCCACAGAATGTTTGTAGGTTACTTTGCTGAGTTCTGTGGGTGGGCACAACCTAGGGGACATCATCCACATAGTATCTGTTGGTTACTTCATTGAGTGCTGTGGGTGGCACAACGTAGGGGACTCCATCCACATAATGTTTGTAGGTTACTTTATTGAGTGCCGTGGGTTGGTACAATGTAGGGGACACCATCCACTTAATGTATGTAGGTTACTTTATTGAGTGCTGTGGGTGGGTACAACGTAGGGACACCATCCACAGAATGTTTGTAGGTTAATTTATTGCGTGCTGTAGGTGACACAACGTAGGGACACCATCCACAAAATGTTTGTAGGTTTCTTCATTGAGTGCTGTGGGTGGGCACAACGTAGGGACACCATCCTCAGAATAGTTGTAGGTTACTTTGTTGAGTGCTGTGGGTGGGCACAACGTAGTTGACGCCATCCACGGAATGTTTGTAGGTTAATTTATTGAGTGCTGTGGGTGACACAAACTAGTTGACACCATCCACAGAATATTTGTAGGTTACTTTATTGAATGCTGTGGGTGGGCACAACGTTATAACACCATCCACAGAATGTTTGTAGGTTACTTTGCTGAGTGCTGTGGGTGGGCACAACCTAGGGGACACCATCCACATAATATGTGTAGGTTACTTCATTAAGTGCTGTTGGTGGCACAACGTAGGGGACACCGTCCACAGAATGTTTGTAGGTTACTTTGTTCAGTGCTGTGGGTGGGCACAACGTAAGTGACACCACCCATAGAATGTTTGTAGGCTACTTTGTTGAATGCTGTTGGTGGGCACAACGTAGGGGACACCGTCCACGGAATGTGTGTAGGTTACTTTGTTGAGTGCAGTGGGTGGGCACAACGTAGGGGACACCATCCGTAGAATGTGTTGCAACGTTAGGAACAACTCGGCTGTGGTCTTTATTCAATATAAAAGGCCGCAAAAAACCAAGCGAGCATTCTAAGCTGTTCCTCTTAACAAAGTGGTGTATAGTATGCGTATGCCAATAAAATCCGTCTGTCGTGGCACACTTGTTACTACAACTGCAGCTGGTCAGTCTGACATGATGTGTGACACAAAATAATGTTTCCAAGGAACAAAACATGTGTTTTTTCGTCTACCTCCTTATATCATTCCTTATTTATAGTTACCATATTGTTTATATTCTGCACACCTTATAATTATATCGTGGTCTTGAAAACGTCTAGGTACACAGTAAAAGACAACTCCCAAAATGTGGTTGAACTATACTTTGATAATCATATAAAATTACGTTAATGTTTTAGACCAGGATTAAAAACTAAGTATATATTTAATACAATAGTTATGGTACACACTGATTTTTTTGTATGCTTTTAATAATGGTATATTATATTTGTTAACAGAAGCATGCCGGCAAGTACATAAACATGCAAAAGATGATGAAATCGAGCGACAAGTGGCCGAATCGCTGAAACATGCTCCAAGCAAGAAGGGTGGCTACCTACACGAGGTAAGGATGTATATTTTAGCACCAAAATGTTCATCGTATTAAGACTATGTATGAAGAAAATTATTATTTTGTTTGAAATGTTCAGTCTATCCTATCATGGTTGTGGATTGAAGCTAATAAATTTAACCTAAAACATTTTAATTATTTCATAGATTAATTGTGTGACGGAGATATGTGCCCATATGGGATGCTTTTAGCCACTGGAGGGAGCGTATTATGTTCTGCGAAACATTGGATTCCTTACATACTTTTTTGGTATCACGTTCGTAGGTCTACCAAGATATTAAAGTGGTTATGAAAAACATAATTATAATGTGAAGCAACTATTTTTCAGTCCAGTTTACGTAACGATAATATGCTGTGTACTTGCAGGCGGGTGAGTCGTCCAACAGAAGCGGCATTTCCATTCGCCCCGTATCGGACGTGGATGAATGAACTCAATCTTATTCTTTGACCCTACTGGAGTAAAAAGCATGTCTTAAAATAGATCAAACATTTTAAAATGTGTTTCCACTAGTTTATGTTGCTGTTAACAATA
This sequence comes from Paraescarpia echinospica, assembly GCA_020002185.1. Taxonomy (NCBI): domain Eukaryota; kingdom Metazoa; phylum Annelida; class Polychaeta; order Sabellida; family Siboglinidae; genus Paraescarpia; species Paraescarpia echinospica. The sequence goes on along the minus strand of CM034544.1, from coordinate 56,079,590 downwards.
TGATTTTTAACAAATCATCAAATCAAGAAATGGAAGAAAGGTCTTACATGTTAAGTATTAGTTTTAAAAGGTTTTAAATCTGGTTTAATAAATACATTTGTAACAGTGTTCTGAATATTCTTAAAAAGTATAAATCTGCTAACTGACTGTCAAACAACCCATTGTGCGTTATTGTGTTAATTCCACGATTATGTGCAAGGATTTGTTTGCTATTGTTGTTGTCGTTGAAATAAATTTTACCGATATTTGTTGCGTCTTGCTTGTTTGTAGAAAGACATTTAAGAGGTGTCATAAATGTAGTAGAAAGGTTGTGGGAAGGCAGAGAATAGATACGTAATCATAACCAAACCACTACACGTTGTCACTGTGTAATATATTTACGTAGTCGAAAAGTTGTGGGAAGATGTTCGGAACGTAATGAAAACGTCGTGGCAAGGTAGTAGGAGGTACGTTGTTAGAAGTTTGCAAGGTGGTAATTTCACTACGTACTTCACAACGTCGTAAAAACGTGTTTAGTAATCCCCATGTTTACGTTGTAACTACATAAAAAATGCGTAGTCAAGGCCATATCGTAAGAAGGACATATAAAAGCTAAAAAGAGTGAAACGAAGAGCAACTAAGCTGATTCCTGAACTGAAAGATCTTAGTTGTGATAGACACCTGTTAGAATGTGGGTTGACAACAGTAAAGACTAGGAGACTAAGAGGAGACCAAATAGAAGTTATGAATGGTTACGAGGATATTGATAACAATATTTTCTTCCAACTGAATGAAGGCAGTATAATCAAAGGGCACAATGCAGCATTAGTCAAGGAACAGTGTAGGTTGGAAATGAGAAAGTATTCATTTTCTCAGAGGACAATAAATGACTGGAACAAATTATCTGATGATTGTGTTAATGCTAGCAGTGTGAATATGTTCAAAAATAAAATTGGCAGCTATCTGGCGAGGGCGGGTTATACGTAGGCAAAAAATTGTTGGACTATCTAGAAGCCAAAGGCTTCCTTGTCCGCATGCCGTCTGGAGCTTATAGCTCTCGACAACAAACTTGTTTAATCTGATTAAATATGTGTGAAAACAGCAAGACAACCTGACTGCCTGAAGTAAGAAGCCATAAGTAACACATTAAACCCACTTATTATGCCATCCATATCCATGGTTATCTTTGCATTCCGCCTCTCGATCCGCGACACTACGGTTATCTTTGAAGCACCATATCTAATCCACTTGTAATGACAGAAAGACAATTCTGGTATCAAATGAAAGATATGATGCTGTAGAGTGCTATGCATTATTATTTTAATCTTAAAGAGGCCATGGTATCAAGGGAAATTTATATATTATAAAAAAATAATGATGTCATTTATGCGGTCACGAGTGAAAATGGGGTGTAGTTATTCTATGCTAATTAGGGCGCATGCCATAATAGTAAATATATATTGAATGCTACTACATATAATGATCAGCAGATGAAAACCTCTAATTCGACATATCATACGTACATGAGAAAGATGTACTTCAAGTATAGTGACAACTGACTACTTGATAATATTTGCAGTGTTCCATGATATATGGCTATGTAGGTCTATGGTGTAATGGTTAGCATTAACACGAGAAGGCATCAAGCGAACACAAAGGTACTACAGGATGTGATCCGTGATTTCAACTTCGCTGATGACTGCGCTCTCAACAGACGTTTGATAACGTGAAAATATTTGCAGTGTTCCATATGTGACTATGTGGGTCTATGGTGTAATGCTTAGCACTCAGGATTTTTGAATCCTGTGATCGGAGTTCAAATCTCCGTGGACCCTAGTGCTCTGTGGAATCAAGCAATACTTTGATGTTTAAGGACCAGTATTTGTTGATGATGGTTTATATGATTAATGCATTGTGCTAATGACTGGGAAGACTGGGGGATTGTGAGAGTTCACTAATAACTGGGAGATTGTAAGTATTCACTAGTGACTGGGGGGATTGTGAGAGTTCACTGGTGACTGAGGGGATTGTGAGAATCCACTAATGACTGGGGGATTGTGAGAGTTCACTAATGATTTGGAGGATTGAGAGAGTTCGTTAATGATTGGGGGGATTTTGAGAGTTCACTAGTGACTGGGGGGATTGTGAGAGTCCACTAATGACTGGGGGGATTGTGACTCTCACTAATGACTGGGGGATTGTGAGAGTTCACTAATGACTGGGGGATTGTGAGAGTTCGCTAATGACTGGGGGGATTGTGAGAGTTCACTAATGACTGGGGGATTGTGAGAATTCACTAATGACTGGGGGGTTTGTGAGAATTCACTAATGATTGGGGGGACTGTGAGAATTCACTAATGACAGGGGGATTGTGAGAGTTCAATAATGGCTGGGGGGATTGTGAGAATTCACTAATGACTGGGGGAATTGTGAGAGTCCATTAATGACTGGGGGGATTGTGAGATATCAATAATGATTGGGGGGATTGTGAGAGATCACTAATGACAGGGGGGTTTGTGAGAATTCACTAATGACTGGGGGGATTGTGAGAGGCCACTAATGACTGGGCGGATTGTGAGAGTTCACTAATGACTGGGGGATTGTGAGAGTTCACTAATGATTGGGGGGATTGTGAGAGATCACTAATGACAGGGGGTTTGTGAGAATTCACTAATGACTGGGGGGATTGTGAGAGTGACTGGGGGGATTGTGAGAGGTCACTAATGATTGGGGGGATTGTGAGAGTTCACTAATGATTGGGGGGATTGAGAGAGATCACTAATGACAGGGGGGTTTGTGAGAATTCACTCATGACTGGGGGGAGTTTGAGAGTCCACTAATGACTGGGGGGATTGTGAGAGTTCACTAATGACTGGGGGGATTGTGAGAGTTCACTAATGATTGGGGGGATTGTGAGAGATCACTTATGACAGGGGGGTTTGTAAGTGTCCACTAATGACTGGGGGGATTGTGAGAGTTCACTAATGACTGGGGGGATTGTAAGAGTTCACTAATCATTGGGGGGATTGTCAGAGATCACTAATGACAAGCGGGATTGTGAAAGTTCACCAATGTCTGGGGGGATTTTGAGAGTTCATTAATGACAGGGGGGATTGTGAGAGATCATTAATAACTGTGGTGATTGTGAGAGTACACTAATGACTGGGGGATTGTGAGAGTTCTCTAATGATTGGGGGGATTGTGAGAGATCATTAATAACTGTGGGAATTGTGAGAGTACACTAATGACTGGGGGATTGTGAGAGTTCTCTAATGATTGGGGGGATTGTGAGAGATCATTAATAACTGTGGGAATTGTGAGAGTACACTAATGACTGGGGGATTGTGAGAGTTCTCTAATGATTGGGGGAATTGTGAGAGATCATTAATAACTGGGGTGATTGTGAGAGTCCACTAATGACTGGGGGGATTGTGAGAGTACACTAATGACTGGGGGATTGTGAGAGTCCACTAATGACTGGGGGGATTGTGAGAGATCATTAATAACTGGGAGGATTGTGAGAGTTATCTAATGATTGGGGGGATTGTGAGAGATCATTAATAACTGTGGGGATTGTGAGAGTACACTAATAACTGGGGGATTGTGAGAGTTCACTAATGATTTGGGGGATTGTGAGAGATAACTAATAACTGGAAGATTGTGAGAGTACACTGGTGATTGGGGGGTTTGTGAGAATTTACTAATGACTGGGGTGATTGTGAGATTTCACTAATGACTCTGAGGATTGTGAGAGTTCAACAATGACTGGGGGGATTGTTAGAGTTCACTAATGACTGGGAGGATTGTGAGAGTTCACTACTAACTGGGGGGATTGTGAGAGTTCGCTAGTGACTAGGGGATTATGAGAGTTCACTAGTGACTGGGGGATTGTGAGCGTTCACTAAGAACAGTGGCAAACACATTGTCTGGGACAACATGGTCAGCTTGTACAAGAAGGATGCTGCACATGAGTTGTACAAGACCAAACTGGCACAGTCATCCATGTGAGTCAATCTATCAGCACAGATGATATTTCTATACCTGCCATGTATGTCTATATATACAATCAATGTGAAATCACATCACTTGACTGATCTTTTATCATGGACACGCAAATCCACTTTAAGTAAATTATGGTTTTGTTACTTCACAAAGTCAAAAACAAATTGTGTTTATCACTGGTTTAACCCCCAGCCTCCCTAAACCCCACCCTCCCTAACCCCTACCCTCTCTAACAACCACCCTCCGTAACCCCCGCCCTCCCTAACCCCACCCTCCCTAACCCCCACCCTCTCACCCTCCAGTACATGATGTGGGACTGTTTTTCTAATTAAAGAATTGCTATTAGCATCAATTTGCATTAAAATCGTTCACACACTAGGGAGTGCGCCTAGCAATTTATTTTCCCCATCATACCTGTTGATGACGAAACCCTGCTTAATGATTAATACATTTACGAACCTTGTGAACTGGTATAAATGCGACCACACAAGCCGTAGGATTGTGGCAAGTTTTACCAGTTTCAATAGCTATAAGGTCAATTCTCATTGCTATCTAAATCTTTATCTTTAGGAGATAAACAACCACACATTGTGTTGGAGAACCTGTTGTTTCTACTCAGCTATGTGATGTTATCAACTTAAGAAGAGTGGGAAACTTTCAACTCAATTCCTGGTGCTAACAATTATGTAATGTATTCATATACATAACCCAATTGTAACACATTCCAATATACAGTCAATATACAGCTAACAAATACATAGTTTATACATATAAATAACCCAATTGTAACATATTCCAATGTACAGTCAATATACAGCTAACAAATACATAGTTTATACATATACATAACCCAATTCTAACACATTCCAATATACAGTCAATATACAGCTAACAAATACATAGTTTATACATATACATAACCCAATTGTAACACATACCAATATACAGTCAATATACAGCTAACAAATACATAGTTTATACAAATACATAACCCAATTCTAACACATTCCAATATACAGTCAATATACAGCTAACAAATACATAGTTTATACATATACATAACCCAATTGTAACACATTCCAATATACAGTCAATATACAGCTAACAAATACATAGTTTATACATATACATAACCCAATTGTAACACATTCCAATATACAGTCAATATACAGCTAACAAATACATAGTTTATGCATATACATAACCCAATTGTAACACATTCCAATATACAGTCAATATACAGCTAACAAATACATAGTTTATACATATACATAACCCAATTGTAACACATTCCAATATACAGTCAATATACAGCTAACAAATACATAGTTTATACATATACATAACCCAATTGTAACACATTCCAATATACAGTCAATATACAGCTAACAAATACATAGTTTATACATATACATAACCCAATTGTAACACATTCCAATATACAGTCAATATACAGCTAACAAATACATAGTTTATACATATACATAACCCAATTGTAACACATTCCAATATACAGTCAATATACAGCTAACAAATACATAGTTTATACATATACATAACCCAATTGTAACACATTCCAATATACAGTCAATATACAGCTAACAAATACATAGTATATACATATACATAACCCAATTGTAACATATTCCAGTGTACAGTCAATATACAGCTAACAAATACATAGTTTATACATATACATAACCCAATTGTAACACATTCCAATATACAGTCAATATACAGCTAACAAATACATAGTTTATACATATACATAACCCAATTGTAACACATTCCAATATACAGTCAATATACAGCTAACAAATACATAGTTTATACATATACATAACCCAATTGTAACACATTCCAATATACAGTCAATATACAGCTAATAAATACATAGTTTATACATATACATAACCCAATTGTAACACATTCCAATATACAGTCAATATACAGCTAACAAATACATAGTTTATACATATACATAACCCAATTGTAACACATTCCAATATACAGTCAATATACAGCTAACAAATACATAGTTTATGCATATACATAACCCAATTGTAACACATTCCAATATACAGTCAATATACAGCTAACAAATACATAGTTTATTCATATACATAACCCAATTGTAACACATTCCAATATACAGTCAATATACAGCTAACAAATACATAGTTTATACATATACATAACCCAATTGTAACACATTCCAATATACAGTCAATATACAGCTAACAAACACATAGTTTATACATATACATAACCCAATTGTAACACATTCCAATATACAGTCAATATACAGCTAACAAATACATAGTTTATACATATACATAATCCAATTGTAACATATTCCAGTGTACAGTCAATATACAGCTAACAAATACATAGTTTATACATATACATAACCCAATTATAACACATTCCAATATACAGTCAATATACAGCTAACACATACATAGTTTATACATATACATAACCCAATTGTAACACATTCCAATATACAGTCAATATACAGCTAACAAATACATAGTTTATACATATACATAACCCAATTGTAACATATTCCAGTGTACAGTCAATATACAGCTAACAAATACATAGTTTATACATATACATAACCCAATTATAACACATTCCAATATACAGTCAATATACAGCTAACAAATACATAGTTTATACATATACATAACCCAATTGTAACACATTCCAATATACAGTCAATATACAGCTAACAAATACATAGTTTATACATATACATAACCCAATTGTAACATATTCCAGTGTACAGTCAATATACAGTTAACAAATACATAGTTTATACATATACATAACCCAATTATAACACATTCCAATATACAGTCAATATACAGCTAACAAATACATAGTTTATACATATACATAACCCAATTATAACACATTCCAATATACAGTCAATATACAGCTAACAAATACATAGTTTATACATATACATAACCCAATTGTAACACATTCCAATATACAGTCAATATACAGCTAACAAATACATAGTTTATACATATACATAAACCAATTGTAACACATTCCAATATACAGTCAATATACAGCTAACAAATACATAGTTTATATATATACATAACCCAATTGTAACACATTCCAATATGTAGCCCACATAGGCTAGCCAATGTGTAACACATAGTCATACATATACATAACCCGATTGTAACACATTCACTATGTCACATGTTTTAACAAATACATAAAGTTTATACACATAACCTGATTGTAACACATCTAACATACAGTCAATATACAGCTAACAAATACATAGTTTATACATATATATAAACTCCGATTGTAACACATTCCAATATACAGTCAATATACAGCTAACAAATACATAGTTTATACATACATAACCCAATTGTAACACATTCCAATATACAGTCAATATACAGCTAACAAATACATAGCCTATAAGACATGTACATAACCCAATTGTAACACATTCCAATATACAGGCAATATACAGCTAACAATTACATAGTTTATACATATACATAGCCCAATTGTAACACATTCCAATATACAGTCAATATACAGCTAACAATTACATAGTTTATACATATACATAACCCAATTGTAACACATTCCATAGTTACAGCTAACAATACATAGTTTATACATATACATAGCCCAATTGTAACACATTCCAATATACAGTCAATATACAGCTAACAAATACATAGTTTATACATATACATACCCAATTGTAACACATTCCAATATACAGTCAATATACAGCTAACAAATACATAGTTTATACATATACATAACCCAATTGTAACACATTCCAATATACAGTCAATGTACAGCTAACAAATACATAGTTTGTACATATACATACCCAATTGTAACACAATCCAGTATACAGTCAATGTACAGCTAACAAATACATAGTTTATACATATACATAACCCAATTGTAACACATTCCAATATACAGTCAATATACAGCTAACAAATACATAGTTTATACATATACATAACCCAGTTATAACACATTCCAATATACAGTCAATATACAGCTAACAAATACATAGTTTATACATATACATAACCCAATTGTAACACATTCCAATATACAGTCAATACATAGCTAACAAATACATAGTTTATACATATACATAACCCAATTGTAACACATTCCAATATACAGTCAATACACAGCTAACAAATACATAGTTTATACATATACATAACCCAATTGTAACACATTCCAATATACAGTCAATATACAGCTAACAAATACATAGTTTATACATATACATAACCCAGTTATAACACATTCCAATATACAGTCAATATACAGCTAACAAATACATAGTTTATACATATACATAACCCAATTGTAACACATTCCAATATACAGTCAATACATAGCTAACAAATACATAGTTTATACATATACATAGCCCAATTGTAACACATTCCAATATACAGTCAATATACAGCTAACAAATACATAGTTTATACATATACATAGCCCAATTGTAACACATTCCAATATACAGTCAATATACAGCTAACAAATACATAGTTTATACATATACATACCCAATTGTAACACATTCCAATATACAGTCAATGTACAGCTAACACATACATAGTTTATACATATACATAACCCAATTGTAACACATTCCAATATACAGTCAATATACAGCTAACAATTACATAGTTTATACATATACATAGCCCAATTGTAACACATTCCAGTGTACAGTCAATATACAGCTAACAATTACATAGTTTATACATATACATAGCCCAATTGTAACACATTCCAGTGTACAGTCAATGTACAGCTAACAATTACATAGTTTATACATATACATAACCCAATTGTAACACATTCCAGTGTACAGTCAATGTACAGCTAACAAATACATAGTTTATACATATACATAGCCCAATTGTAACACATTCCAGTGTACAGTCAATGTACAGCTAACAATTACATAGTTTATACATATACATAGCCCAATTGTAACACATTCCAGTGTACAGTCAATGTACAGCTAACAATTACATAGTTTATACATATACATAGCCCAATTGTAACACATTCCAGTGTACAGTCAATGTACAGCTAACAATTACATAGTTTATACATATACATAGCCCAATTGTAACACATTCCAGTGTACAGTCAATGTACAGCTAACAATTACATAGTTTATACATATACATAGCCCAATTGTAACACATTCCAGTGTACAGTCAATGTACAGCTAACAATTACATAGTTTATACATATACATAGTCCAATTGTAACACATTCCTGTGTACAGTCAATATACAGCTAACAATTACATAGTTTATACATATACATAGCCCAATTGTAACACATTCCAGTGTACAGTCAATGTACAGCTAACAATTACATAGTTTATACATATACATAGCCCAATTGTAACACATTCCAGTATACAGTCAATATACAGCTAACAATTACATAGTTTATACATATACATAGCCCAATTGTAACACATTCCAGTGTACAGTCAATGTACAGCTAACAATTACATAGTTTATACATATACATAGCCCAATTGTAACACATTCCAGTGTACAGTCAATGTACAGCTAACAATTACATAGTTTATACATATACATAGTCCAATTGTAACACATTCCAGTGTACAGTCAATATACAGCTAACAATTACATAGTTTATACATATACATAGCCCAATTGTAACACATTCCAGTGTACAGTCAATGTACAGCTAACAATTACATAGTTTATACATATACATAGCCCAATTGTAACACATTCCAGTGTACAGTCAATGTACAGCTAACAATTACATAGTTTATACATATACATAGCCCAATTGTAACACATTCCAGTGTACAGTCAATGTACAGCTAACAATTACATAGTTTATACATATACATAGCCCAATTGTAACACATTCCAGTGTACAGTCAATGTACAGCTAACAAATACATAGTTTATACATATACATAGCCCAATTGTAACACATTCCAGTGTACAGTCAATGTACAGCTAACAATTACATAGTTTATACATATACATAGCCCAATTGTAACACATTCCAGTGTACAGTCAATGTACAGCTAACAATTACATAGTTTATAAATATACATAGCCCAGTTGTAACACATTCCAGTGTACAGTCAATGTACAGCTAACAAATACATAGTTTATACATATACATAGCCCAATTGTAACACATTCCAGTGTACAGTCAATGTACAGCTAACAATTACATAGTTTATATACATACATAGCCCAATTGTAACATATCTCAGTGTACAGTCAATGTAATAGCTAACAATTACATAGTTTATATATACATAACCCAATTGTAACACATCTCCAGTGTACAGTCAATGCAGCTAACAAATACATAGTTTAAAAGACATACATAGCCCACCGTGTCAACACACATTCCAGTGTAAGCAGTCAATGTGAGCTAACAATTACATAGTTTATACATACATGGCCCAATTGTAACATTACACATTCCAGTGTACAGTCAATGTACAGCTAACAAATATAGTTTCATACATTATGTAGAGCCCAAACTAGACATATATCAGTCAACCAGACATGAAATTAATATTTAATGGCATTGGCCAACAATTACATACAGTTTATACACATGCTACAGCCCAAATAAATATTACATCTCCCAGTACAGTCAATGTACAGCTAACAAATACATAGTTTATACATATACATAGCCCAATTGTAACACATTCCAGTGTACAGTCAATGTACAGCTAACAATTACATAGTTTATACATATACATAGCCCAATTGTAACACATTCCAGTGTACAGTCAATGTACAGCTAACAATTACATAGTTTATACATATACATAGCCCAATTGTAACACATTCCAGTATACAGTCAATATACAGCTAACAATTACATAGTTTATACATATACATAACCCAATTGTAACACATTCCAGTATACAGTCAATATACAGCTAACAATTACATAGTTTATACATATACATAGCCCAATTGTAACACATTCCAATGTACAGTCAACATACAGCTAACAATTACATAGTTTATACATATACATAACCCAATTGTAACACATTCCAATATACAGTCAATATACAGCTAACAATTACATAGTTTATACATATACATAACCCAATTGTAACACATTCCAGTATACAGTCAACATACAGCTAACAATTACATAGTTTATACATATACATAGCCCAATTGTAACACATTCCAATGTACAGTCAATATACAGCTAACAGTTACATAGTTTATACATATACATAACCCAATTGTAACACATTCCAGTATACAGTCAATATACAGCTAACAATTACATAGTTTATACATATACATAGCCCAATTGTAACACATTCCAATGTACAGTCAATATACAGCTAACAATTACATAGTTTATACATATACATAACCCAATTGTAACACATTCCAGTATACAGTCAACATACAGCTAACAATTACATAGTTTATACATATACATAACCCAATTGTAACACATTCCAATATACAGTCAACATACAGCTAACAATTACATAGTTTATACATATACATAGCCCAATTGTAACGCATTCCAATATACAGTCAATATACAGCTAACAATTACATAGTTTATACATATACATAACCCAATTGTAACACATTCCAATATACAGTCAACATACAGCTAACAATTACATAGTTTATACATATACATAGCCCAATTGTAACACATTCCAATATACAGTCAATATACAGCTAACAAATACATAGTTTATACATATACATACCCCAATTGTAACACATTCCAATATACAGTCAATATACAGCTAACAAATACATAGTTTATACATATACATAACCCAATTGTAACACATTCCAATATACAGTCAATGTACAGCTAACAAATACATAGTTTGTACATATACATACCCCAATTGTAACACATTCCAGTATACAGTCAATGTACAGCTAACAAATACATAGTTTATACATATACATAACCCAATTGTAACACATTCCAGTATACAGTCAATGTACAGCTAACAAATACCTAGTTTATACATATACATAACCCAATTGTAACACATTCCAGTATACAGTCAATATACAGCTAACAAATACATAGTTTATACATATACATAACCCAATTGTAACACATTCCAGTATACAGTCAATGTACAGCTAACAATTACATAGTTTATACATATACATAACCCAATTGTAACACATTCCAGTATACAGTCAATATACAGCTAACAATTACATAGTTTATACATATACATAACCCAATTGTAACACATTCCAATATACAGTCAACATACAGCTAACAATTACATAGTTTATACATATACATAGCCCAATTGTAACACATTCCAATATACAGTCAATATACAGCTAACAAATACATAGTTTATACATATACATAGCCCAATTGTAACACATTCCAATATACAGTCAATATACAGCTAACAAATACATAGTTTATACATATACATACCCCAATTGTAACATATTCCAATATACAGTCAATATACAGCTAACAAATACATAGTTTATACATATACATAACCCAATTGTAACACATTCCAGTATACAGTCAATGTACAGCTAACAAATACATAGTTTATACATATACATAACCCAATTGTAACACATTCCAGTATACAGACAATATACAGCTAACAAATACATAGTTTATACATATACATAACCCAATTGTAACACATTCCAGTATACAGTCAATATACAGCTAACAAATACATAGTTTATACATATACATACCCCAATTGTAACACATTCCAATATACAGTCAATATACAGCTAACAAATACATAGTTTATACATATACATAACCCAATTGTAACACATTCCAGTATACAGTCAATGTACAGCTAACAAATACATAGTTTATACATATACATACCCCAATTGTAACACATTCCAGTATACAGTCAATGTACAGCTAACAAATACATAGTTTATACATATACATACCCCAATTGTAACACATTCCAGTATACAGTCAATATACAGCTAACAATTACATAGTTTATACATATACATAACCCAATTGTAACACATTCCAATATACAGTCAATATACAGCTAACAATTACATAGTTTGCCATTATTTCTGAGCGGAAAAGTGGTGAATTGCCAAATGACATAGTAACATTGCTCAATTCTTAAGAATTCAAAAAAGAATAATTTTAAGTTGTCATTTATTGATAATCACGTCCTAATTTTTTGAAAGTATTTGAACATTTCAAATACTTTAGGAAAGTATTTAAATACAAATACTTTCATGTCAAATACAAATACTTATAAAAAAAGTATTTAAATACTTTCAAATACAAATGTATTTGACCCCATGTCTGGTTCATAGTAGCATCATCTAAAGATTAACTGATAACTCTAGTTTCCATCTTACTACAATGGATGACACCAGAAATATATAACGTTATAAGTAAATAACAAAAAATAACTATTTTTAACATTGCCCGTTAGTAGATGAGATCCGACCGGTTAAATAAGTGAATTGAGAGAAACAGAAGTAAGTGGACCCCAGTATTGATATATTGATCTACTGTTCAAATCAGTTAGATTAATACCTCTTATCTTAATAATATCATTATTTGTATATCTTGTTTGCAAATTGTATAATTACATTTTTGGTCGTCATGTCCACTATTTCATGGA
>CM034544.1:56035242-56064876 GCA_020002185.1 Paraescarpia echinospica | reverse complement strand
AGAAACTGACTGAGACAGAACACCCCAGCTGACCACGTCTTGTCACAGAAACTGACTGAGACAGAACACCCCAGCTGACCACGTCTTGTCACAGAAACTGACTGAGACAGAACACCCCAGCTGACCACGTCTTGTCACAGAAACTGACTGAGACAGAACACCCCAGCTGACCACGTCTTGTCACAGAAACTGACTGAGACAGAACACGCCAGCTGACCACGTCTTGTCACAGAAACTGACTGAGACAGAACACCCCAGCTGACCACGTCTTGTCACAGAAACTGACTGAGACAGAACACCCCAGCTGACCACGTCTTGTCACAGAAACTGACTGAGACAGAACACCCCAGCTGACCACGTCTTGTCACAGAAACTGACTGAGACAGAACACCCCAGCTGACCACGTCTTGTCACAGAAACTGACTGAGACAGAACACCCCAGCTGACCACGTCTTGTCACAGAAACTGACTGAGACAGAACACCCCAGCTGACCACGTCTTGTCACAGAAACTGACTGAGACAGAACACCCCAGCTGACCACGTCTTGTCACAGAAACTGACTGAGACAGAACACCCCAGCTGACCACGTCTTGTCACAGAAACTGACTGAGACAGAACACCCCAGCTGACCACGTCTTGTCACAGAAACTGACTGAGACAGAACACCCCAGCTGACCACGTCTTGTCACAGAAACTGACTGAGACAGAACACCCCAGCTGACCACGTCTTGTCACAGAAACTGACTGAGACAGAACACCCCAGCTGACCACGTCTTGTCACAGAAACTGACTGAGACAGAACACCCCAGCCGTGCTTGTCCGCAAAATAGAAACTGACTGAAATAAAGGAACACCCCAGCTGACCGTCTTCTGTCACAGAAACTGACTGAGACGAACACCCCAATGACTTGCGCGTCGCATCACAGAAGCCACGACTGGGGACAAGACACCCCAGCTGACCCGCATCGCATCACCAGAAACTGGCTGAGACAGAACACCCCAGCTGAAGCCACGTCTTGTCCACAGAAACGGTAGGGCGAACACCCCAGCTGATGCGCCAGAAACGGCTGAGACAGAACACGCCAGCTGACCGTATCACAGAAACTGACTGAGACAGAACACCCCAGCTGACCACGTCTTTTCACAGAAACTGACTGAGACAGAACACCCCAGCTGACCACGTCTTTTCACAGAAACTGACTGAGACAGAACACCCCAGCTGACCACGTCTTGTCACAGAAACTGACTGAGACAGAACACCCTAGCTGACCACGTCTTGTCACAGAAACTGACTGAGACAGAACACCCCAGCTGACCACGTCTTGTCACAGAAACTGACTGAGACAGAACAACCCAGCTGACCACGTCTTGTCACAGAAACTGACTGAGACAGAACACCCCAGCTGACCACGTCTTGTCACAGAAACTGACTGAGACAGAACAACCCAGCTGACCACGTCTTGTCACAGAAACTGACTGAGACAGAACACCCCCAGCTGACCACGTCTTGTCACAGAAACTGACTGAGACAGAACACCCCAGCTGACCACGTCTTGTCACAGAAACTGACTGAGACAGAACAACCCAGCTGACCACGTCTTGTCACAGAAACTGACTGAGACAGAACAACCCAGCTGACCACGTCTTGTCACAGAAACTGACTGAGACAGAACACCCCAGCTGACCACGTTTTGTCACAGAAACTGACTGAGACAGAACACCCCAGCTGACCACGTCTTTTCACAGAAACTGACTGAGACAGAACACCCCAGCTGACCACGTCTTGTCACAGAAACTGACTGAGACAGAACACCCCAGCTGACCACGTCTTGTCACAGAAACTGACTGAGACAGAACACCCCAGCTGACCACGTCTTGTCACAGAAACTGACTGAGACAGAACACCCCAGCTTGTCACAGAAACTGACTGAGACAGAACACCCCAGCTGACCACGTCTTGTCACAGAAACTGACTGAGACAGAACACCCCAGCTGACCACGTCTTGTCACAGAAACTGACTGAGACAGAACAACCCAGCTGACCACGTCTTGTCACAGAAACTGACTGAGACAGAACACCCCAGCTGACCACGTTTTGTCACAGAAACTGACTGAGACAGAACACCCCAGCTGACCACGTCTTTTCACAGAAATTGACTGAGACAGAACACCCCAGCTGACCACGTCTTGTCACAGAAACTGACTGAGACAGAACACCCCAGCTGACCACGTCTTGTCACAGAAACTGACTGAGACAGAACACCCCAGCTGACCACGTCTTGTCACAGAAACTGACTGAGACAGAACAACCCAGCTGACCACGTCTTGTCACAGAAACTGACTGAGACAGAACAAACCAGCTGACCACGTCTTGTCACAGAAACTGACTGAGACAGAACACCCCAGCTGACCACGTTTTGTCACAGAAACTGACTGAGACAGAACACCCCAGCTGACCACGTCTTGTCACAGAAACTGACTGAGACAGAACACCCCAGCTGACCACGTCTTGTCACAGAAACTGACTGAGACAGAACACCCCAGCTTACGACGTCTTTTCACAGAAACGTGTGCACACAAAACAGCCTGTTCCTCAACTTTCACAGAAACAGTTCCACCCACAAATGAACTTGGCAGCATAGTAAGAGAAAGCGACAGAAACAAAACAAATATCTGTGTGCAGAGAGTGGTAATTGTGGCAAAAAAAGAGGGACAGTTGTGAAGGGGACACACCTGAATTCACTGTGAGTTGTTGAGAGGACACACCTGAATTCACTGTGAACTCATGTGGCACAATATATCGCAGTCAAAGCAACAATTCACACAAAGACCTCATGGAACCGTTCGAACCAGAAGACCCCGGCTTTCCCGAAGTTGATGCAGAAAAATGCGTAAAAAAATCAACCAGTTCTGCATCCATACAGACACTAACAGCGAGACAAGAGTTCAATATTGGCATAAATCACAACTACTATACATGTGCCCGACTACTCGCAGATGATCAAAGTGAAGAACGCTTCGATGTGATTGAGGCAGGTGTACCTAATTCGCCAGATGAAGATGAACAATATGCCGAGCAAACAACTTGTTCTTTGAGTGTGACAAAAAGAGATGCACTAACGGACGGATGCAAGAGTCAAGTGAGAGCGAGTGCGGCTTAAGGCAGTGACGTAGCAAAGATCAGTGGTGAGAAGTTTGTCATATTAGCGACATAGAAGGAGAGTGGCAGTGAAGAGACAACTCAGTTCATTGTGACGTCATGTGCCACGAGAGATGTACTATACGTTGATGCAGCAACCTGTGCAGACAAACCTGCATGTCCTTTGACAGATCACCTCAACATTGGCACCGACGGTGAAAAGTCGTACATGTGTAAATCTTGAGGCAAGTCGTTCACTTGCCAACGTCTTCTTGAGCAACACAAAATAGTGCACATGAGTTTTAAATTGTATCCTTGCCCGGTGTGTAGAGAGTTCGCGACAAACGTTGTGCTGAACACCACCAGAATATGCACCCTAAAGTTGCGTGTGACAAATGTGGTAAGACATTTCGCCATCTTGATCGTCATAACTGTAGGAAGTCCGTCAAACAGTACTCTTGTGAGACATGTGGTAAGACATGCAACAATCTGGCTTTTGTTACCACCGACTGAAGCACAAAGGCAACATATGCCACCTGTGTGACTCGTGTGGAAATTCTGCCATCTGTTCCACCTTTCTGAACATTCACAAACAATCACATCTTACAGAAAAGACATTCGTCTGTTCTACATGTGGTAAATTGTTCGTTTCCCGTTATCATTTGAATTGTCAGAAAAAAAATACAATTGGCACTCATAAAATCATATCTGGGCGTGGGTTTTGGAAAATTGTTTCTTCATTTATCTGGTTTCAAAAATCATGAAAAATCGCGCATTCAAACGCAAAACCCTTTTCGCGTGAAACTTGCGCCAGAGCATTTAAGATACATGGAAGCCTTAAAATCCACACAATGACTCACACAGTTGAAAAACCCTATATGTGCAGTGTGTGCGGAACTTCTTTTGCTCAATACTCCATCATTGTTGTTCATAAAAGAATACATACAAACGTGAGGCTGTATACATGTTCTGTTTGTGGGAATTCATTTGTGACTCCAAGTCAGATGAAGACTCACGAGAAGTGACACAGCGGTGAGAAACCCCACGCCTGCACTATATGTAGACAAACATTTACTCTTCCACATCATCGTAGAGCTCACGAGAAGTGACACAGCGGTGAGAAACCCCACGCCTGCACTATATATAGACAAACATTTACTCTTCAACATCATCTTAGAGCTCACGAGAAGTGACACAGCGGTGAGAAACCCCACGCCTGCACTATATATAGACAAACATTTCCTCTTCCACATCATCGTAGAGCTCACGAGAAGTGGCACAGTGGTGAGAAACCCCACGCCTGCACTATATATAGACAAACACTTACTCTTCCACATCATCGTAGAGCTCACGAGAAGTGACACAGTGGTGAGAAACCCCACGCCTTTACTATATGTAGACAACCACTTGCTCTTCCACATCATCGTAGAGCTCACGAGAAGTGACACAGTGGTGAGAAACCCCACGCCTGTACTGTATGTGGACAAACACTTACTCTTCCACATCATCGTAGAGCTCACGAGAAGTGACACAGTGGTGAGAAACCCCACGCCTGCACTATATGTAGACAAACACTTACTCTTCCACATCATCGTAGAGCTCACGAGAAGTGACACAGTGGTGAGAAACCCCACGCCTTTACTATATGTAGACAACCACTTGCTCTTCCACATCATCGTAGAGCTCACGAGAAGTGACACAGTGGTGAGAAACCCCACGCCTGTACTGTATGTGGACAAACACTTACTCTTCCACATCATCGTAGAGCTCACGAGAAGTGACACAGTGGTGAGAAACCCCACGCCTTTACTATATGTAGACAACCACTTGCTCTTCCACATCATCGTAGAGCTCACGAGAAGTGGCACAGTGGTGAGAAACCCCACGCCTTTACTATATGTAGACAACCACTTGCTCTTCCACATCATCGTGGAGTCCACGAGAAGTGACACAGCGGTGAGAAACCCCACGCCTGTACTGTATGTGGACAAACACTTACTCTTCCACATCATCGTAGAGCTCACGAGAAGTGACACAGCGGTGAGAAACCCCACGCCTGTACTGTATGTGGACAAACACTTACTCTTCCACATCATCGTAGAGCTCACGAGAAGTGACACAGCGGTGAGAAACCCCACGCCTGTACTATATATAGACAAACACTTCCTCTTCCACATCATCGTAGAGTCCACGAGAAGTGACACAGCGGTGAGAAACCCCACGCCTGTACTATATATAGACAAACACTTCCTCTTTCACATCATCGTAGAGTCCACGAGAAGTGACACAGCGGTGAGAAACCCCACGCCTGCACTATATGTAGACAAACACTTACTCTTCCACATCATCGTAGAGTCCACGAGAAGTGACACAGTGGTGAGAAACCCCACGCCTGCACTATATGTAGACAAACACTTACTCTTCCACATCATCGTAGAGCCCACGAGATAACTCACTGCGATGATGTGAAGAAGTAGGTGTTGCTTCTACGGACATACTTCGTTCTCTTGGTTGAATAATCAAGGGGTGTAGTTAGATGTCTCAAGGGGCTGCAAGGGTGTGGATGCAGTTGTACGTATCAAGGGATGCAGTTGAAAATCTTGAAGGTTACAGTTCATGTATCAAGGGTGAAAATATCGAGGGGGTGCAGTTGGAGGTCTCTTGGGGGTGTGCAATCGGAGGTCTAAAACAGTGTAGTTGGAATAGTTATGTGTAATTGGAGGTATCAAGGGGGCGCAGTTGGTGGTCTCAAGGGAAGTGCAATTGGAGGTCTCGGGTGGGATAGGGTGCAATTGGATATCTCGGGTGGGACGGGGTGCAGTTGGATGTCTCGAGTGGGATGGGGTGCAGTTGGAGGTCTCGGGTGGGAGGGGGTGCAGTTGGAGGGCTCGGGTGGGACGGGGTTCAGTTGGAGGTCTCAGGTGGGAAAGGATGCACCTGGATGTCTCGGGTGGGACGGGGTGCAGTTGGAGGTCTCAGGTGGGACGGGGTTCAGTTGGAGGTCTCAGGTGAGAGGGGGTGCAGTTGGAGGTCTCGGGTGGGACGGGGTGCAATTGGAGTTCTCGGGTGGGAGGGAGTGTATTTGGAGGTCTTGGGTGGGAGGGGGTGCAGTTGGAAGTCTCGGGTGGGAGGGGGTGCAGTTGGAGGTCTTGGGTGGGAGGGGGTGCAGTTGGAGGTCTTGGGTGGGGGGGTGCAGTTTGAAGTCTCGGGTGGAAGGGGGTGCAGTTGGAAGTCTCGGGTTAGACGGGGTGCAGTTGGAGGTCTCAGTTGGGACGGGGTGAAGTTGGAAGTCTCGGGTGGGGAGGGGTGTAGTTGGAGGTCTTGGGTGGGAGGGGGTGCAGTTGGAAGTCCCGGGTGGGAGGGGGTGCAGTTGGAGGGCTCGGGTGGGACGGGGTTCAGTTGGAGGTCTCAGGTGGGAGGGGGTGCAGTTGGAGGTCTCAGGTGGGACGGGGTTCAGTTGGAGGTCTCAGGTGAGAGGGGGTGCAGTTGGAGGTCTCGGGTGGGACGGGGTGCAATTGGAGTTCTCGGGTGGGAGGGAGTGTATTTGGAGGTCTTGGGTGGGAGGGGGTGCAGTTGGAAGTCTCGGGTGGGAGGGGGTGCAGTTGGAGGTCTTGGGTGGGAGGGGGTGCAGTTGGAGGTCTTGGGTGGGGGTGCAGTTTGAAGTCTCGGGTGGAAGGGGGTGCAGTTGGAAGTCTCGGGTTAGACGGGGTGCAGTTGGAGGTCTCAGTTGGGACGGGGTGAAGTTGGAAGTCTCGGGTGGGGAGGGGTGTAGTTGGAGGTCTTGGGTGGGAGGGGTGCAGTTGGAAGTCCCGGGTGGGAGGGGGTGCAGTTGGAGGTCTTGGGTGGGAGGGGGTGCAGTTGGAAGTCTTGGGTGGGAGGGGGTGCAGTTGGAAGTCTCGGGTTAGACGGGGTGCAGTTGGAGGTCTCAGTTGGGACGGGGTGAAGTTGGAAGTCTCGGGTGGGGAGGGGTGTAGTTGGAGGTCTCGGGTGGGACGGGGTGAAGTTGGAGGTCTCGGGTGGGAGGGGTGTAGTTGTATGAAGTATGAACATTTGTCTTTGCTGGACACAAACTCACTAACTGGTTCATCGTCATATGTTTGTAGAAAGACTGTTACAAAGTTGAAACTGTCATTCAGAAGTTGTGTTTAATGTGTTGTGTTGCGTTGAGTAATCGTTGTCAATTATTTAATGTGTGTTTATAATATTATGATGAATAGTCTATTATATATTGCAATGCTATTGCGTGGAATGTGTACATGCATCATACAACATTGAAAATGGTTTTAGATAGTGCATGCTATGTTTCAAGGGAGACGATCCAATCATTTATCATCTTTGCAGAACATCTCCACTTCGCCATCGTGTTCCAGTTTTATATTACCACTTTCTACAGTGTTTCTCCACAACAGTCACTGGTGCAATCGACGATATCCAACTAAGTGCTTTACTGTGATTCTTAAAAAGTCCTTCCTAAGTTAGATTTTCTTGCTTGTCTCATTTCAAATTAATGATGCAAAGCAAACGTGCATAGCCTCCACAACGACACGGTCACCCAAACGTTTACAAATGTCGCTTTTGTAAGTGATTTTCAAAAGTGTAATTTTCATTTGAATGTGCGATATGACAATGTACATGTTTCTGTTGTTCTTGTCGACTTTCCTTTCTCTCTCAAAACATGTCATCCACAAATTCATTTTCATCAATTTTATGTTAAACAGAGTTCGAAATTGGCACTAATATTATTTAAACTATTCACACAATTACATAGTTGGAAATCAAAGCACCGGGTTCGTTGTGGTATAAACTGGTTAAAGAAGCGCCCTCAAAGGACTTTTAAAAACTCGAACAGAGAGCCATAAAGTGGTGGATCAGCTGGACGCTGACGAGAATAAACCCTGCTTAATACCTCGCTATCGGTATGTTCTAGTGTGGTGAGATATAAGAAGACACGTTTGAACATAGTCGACAATGTATTACTGCTGCAATAAATGTTGCAACACACACACACACACACTCGCACGCACACATACACTCAAACGACCAAGAATGAGTAGTCCCGACAATCTGCTTCAGTGTTCTCCCCTCATCACGCCTGATGGACACTACGTACAGGGGAAGGGGTGAAAACCGATGCATACTGCGTGCAGGGGAAGGGGTGAGAACTGATGCATACTGCGTACAGGGGAAGGGGTCAGAAGTGATGCATACTGCGTACAGAAGAAGGGGTGAGAACTGGTGCATACTGCGTACAGGGGAAGGGTTGAGAACTGACGCATACTGTGTACAGGGGAAGGGGTGAGAACTGATGCATACTACGTACAGGGGAGGGGATGAGAACTGAAGCATACTGCGTACAGGGTAGGGGTGAGAACTGATGGATACTACGTACAGGGGAGGGGTAAGAACGGATGGATATTACGCACAGGGGAGGGGGTGAGAACTGATGGATACTACGCACAGGGGAGGGGGTGAGAACTGATGGATACTGCGTACAGGGAGGGGGTGAGAACTGATGGATACTGCGTACAGGGAGGGGGTGAGAACTGATGGATACTGCGTACAGGGGAGGGGAAGAGAACTGATGGATACTACGGACAGGGGAGGGGGTGAGAACTGATGGATACTACGCACAGGGGAGGGGGTGAGAACTGTTGGATACTACGCACAGGGAGGGGGTGAGAACTGATGGATACTACGTACAGGGGAGGGGTGAGAACTGATGGATACTACGTACAGGGGAGGGGTGAGAACTGATGCATACTTCGTACAGGGAAGGGGGTGAAAACTGATGGATACTAGTTACAGGGGAGGGGTTGAGAACTGAAGCATACTGCGTACAGGGGAGGGGTAAGAACTGATGCAAACTGCGTACAGGGGAGGGGGTGATAACTGATGCATACTGCATACAGGGGAGGGGGTGAGAACCGAAGCATACTGCGTACAGGGAGGGGTGAGAACTGAAGCATACTGCGTACAGGGGAGGGGTGAGAACTGAAGCATACTGCGTACAGGGGAGGGGGTGAGAACTGATGCATACTGCGTACAGGGGAGGGGTGAGAACTGATGCATAGTGCGTACAGGGAAACTTTTTCAGCGAGATTATGTGTGCATTAATTAATGATGAACCGACGCACACAAGAACGAAAATATATCATTCGCATACAGTTATTAAACAAATGCTGGAGGTGTCCCCTGATTTGAGTACACAGTGTGACATATAATCTTCGTACGCTTCCACTCTTCCGTATGTTCTTAGATAGCTGAATCTGTGGCAGTGTTCCAACAGCGAAGACAACTTTTTACAACAAATCTCTACAACTACGGGGTTTATTGCCTGTCAATGCGTTGCGCTTTTTTGCGTGTTGGAGGCCTCTACATGGCGTATCTAATGTCGTTAAAACCAGTGTACTTTATAAAGGATTTATTATGTTGTTCGTAGTTGCGTCATAAAGAACATTTCAGTAATGTTTCCAACTTCAGGGTAAAGGCCGGGATACACTGGCACTTCTTGCCCAACGCGACCAGACCAGACTTACGCCGACTTCAGTGTAAAGGCCTGGATACACTGACACATCTTGCACGACGCGACCAGACCAGACTAACACCGACTTCAGTGTGTCCACAACACCGACTGCGCTACATTCTAAGCCGACGTTTCGTCATAATCACGTCAACTTAAAAACATTCGACTACGTCAAAACTATCCCGTGTCAGTCTGGCGTATTCAAACGTGTTCACGTTTACGTGATTATGACGTCACGCCGGCGTCGAGTATTGCGCAGTCGGTGTAGTGGATACACTGCAGTCGGAGTGTTCATCTGGTTATAATATGAAACACACATACACACGCGCGCGCGCACGCACGCACTATGGCATGTTCCTGTAAACACGGCGAGTGCCACGAATAATTGATCTGTAGCTAAGCGCATATGCTCTGAGTAACATTGGCACCGTCACGCATGTCTGATTACTGTCGCTCGTCGCCTATTAGTGAGATTTGATAAGAGAATCTAACAAAGCCGACACGCGCCGACCTGAGTAGATAGGAGGCGCTGTACGATCTCAAAAGCCTACTTATAAAAAAGAATTTAATGACCACTAAACGATTCGGCAACCTACTTATAAAAAACAAGATCAAAGGCTTTTTTTGACACTAATTACTTTCGGAAACCTACTTATAAAAAATATGATTGATGAGCGATGTAATTTGATACTAATTGGATGATTGATTACCCCTACACTAGAGATGCCACCTAGCGGTGAGTGCAGAGAGTATTTTAGTCTTAGCGATCAACGTTGTACCTAGAGTGTGCTGACGTAAGCAATAATGCGTTTAATAACCACGCTAAAACCATAGTATATAAGTTTAGTTTCGTACTTTCGTTTTTGAAATGTTGTCGACCTATAACCGGGGTAAACCATTGACCTTAGGAGTCGAGTCGCAGAGAGTGTGCTGACGTAAGCAATAATATTGCGCTAACCACGCTAAAACCATTGTATAAACCATACTAAAACCATTGTATAAACGTTGACCCCCCGTATGTGAATGGCGCACTGTACCCTATGTTGGCAGCAAGAGCGACGACCGCTGCTGCTGCTGCAGCGATAAGGGGCCGCCGCCGGCTGCTGCTGCTCTAGTGGACTTTGACCTCTGGATGACAGCATAGCTGGCTAACGGTAAGCAACGTTGTTCTGGTGGAGGGATTAAAACGAAACCAATGCGTTTAAATACATCTAGTCGTGGGATTACAATGAAAATCAAATGCATAAATACTCTAACGTTCAGTAGGGTGTTTATGCATTGGAAACAGATGCGTGAAAACGTGAGTAGTGACTGAAATATATTATTGTTTAGGCGGTGAGCGTTCGGCCGCGGCCAACGGGTTGCTGCCTGCTGGTCTCCGGCGGGGGGCCGAAGCCTTCCCGACGATCGGGAGGCGTGATCTCCGGCGGGGAACCGAAGCCTTCCCGACGATATAGTTCGGGAGGCGTGATCGTTCTCCATAATCCATTGGGTTGTTTTATGAGAAATACCCGTGCCAGATCGGGGATGATGTCATCGTCGTCAGAGCTGTCAGGCGTGACGTCGCGCGTAGGAGGTGGCGACGTGTGGATGTATGGTGGGACAGCACATGTTGCCCGGGTCGACGTCGTCGACGCGTCGGGCAGATGGATCGGTCTACGAGGCGTGTATGTGCTGCTTGTAGGCAGTTGGATCGGTCTATGAAATAAACAAAGGACCGATGAAATAAAATGAGACAAACGATGAATGAGACATAGTAAAAATAAAATGAGAGTTATAAATAAAATGCATGCATGTTTAAACGGTAAAATACATGCAATTGCGTAGTAAAAACGTGCATTGTTTAAATAAAATGCATGCATGTTTAAACGGTATGGAGTAAATTTAAATAAAATGCATGCATGTTTAAAATACATGCTATTGCGTACTAGTAAGCACTGTTTAAATGTCTTACCGTGGTGTTGTGGCCATGTTAGATGGAGCGATGTGGTGGAAGCGTCGTGCGCGCGTGTTTGTAAAAGTGTGTATGAAATGTGCGCGTCGTCAAACAGCGGCGGCGGCGGCGCATGACACTACGGCTTATCTTGATTGACATGTGAACGGAGAACAAAGGATTTTTACAAACGATAAACGAAACGTTAAAAGCACGAAATTAAACGTTATATACGATCACTACGGGGTCAGGAAACACGAGATGCATAGATATTAGAGAAATTCGCTGTAAAAGTCACATTTGACAATGAATGCACTGACGTGAACGCTAACTTTATCCTAAAACAAATTCCTCGGTAGACTAGGCGGAATGCGTTAAGCGCACATGTGTGACATCTGTTGCGCGTGACTTATGGAATGTGAACGGAGAACAATGGATTTTTACAAACAATAAATGAAACGTTAAAAGCAAAAAATTAAACGTTGTATACGATCACTGTGGAGTCAGGAAACGGGAGATGCATCGATATTAGAGAACTTCGATGTAAAGAGAGATTTAACGGCGAATGTACTGACGTGACCGGAAACTTTTTTCCGAAAACAAAATGCCTGGGATGGATGAAGTATGCACGTCGATAATTGAAAAAGATAACGGTATATGTGTGAAGTACGCATGCGCGTTATATTGTATACAATGACATTTCAAAAACAATAAACGAAACGTTAAAAGTACGAAACTAAACGTTGTATAGGTTCGCTGTGGAGTCAGGAAACGTGAGATGCATCGATATTAGAGAAAATCGATATAAGGAGAGATTTAACGGCGAATGTACTGACGTCACTGGAAACTTTTTTCTGAAAACAAAATGTCTGAAATGTTCAACAACACTCACGCTGATAATTGAGTCAGATGACGTATTAGCGTGAAGTGCGCATGCGTGTTATTTGGAAAAGGTATAAAACGGTTGAGAAAAATGTTATATTGTATGACGCTGAAGTTCTAACGTGTATTCTTTCTACAACAGCAGAGCAGCAAGCATCAGACGTTCTTCCGCAACATGGCGGATGAAAGTCAACAACAACAACCAAAAAAAACGAAGGCACCGCGTAAGCAGTCGATGAAGGCGGCAGCGGCCAGCAGCAGCAGTCAACCTTCGTCACTGATTGCAGCCTTGTCAACGGGGGCGTCACCACCCGTTAAGCGCCCCGTTGCGCTGATCGCGGCCCCGTTGACTGTCGGCCGAAAGCGAAGCGCTGAAGAGGCGACCTTGGAGCACCCCGACGAGACGGCCGAGCAGCCCCCGGTGCTGTCGCGGAGCGGTTCTATGGAGCGTGAATCGACGGCGTCGACGCGCGCCACAGTGGTGAGTCTGAGACATCTGAAGTGTGCTGTCAACGGTGTGTATAAACTCCTGTCGCCCGTTACGATCGATGCCGTCTCGTACAAAGGGGAGCCCGGCACCACCTATTTGGGATGTTCCCGTTGTCGCCGGAAATTGCAGACAAGCAAAGCCGGGGTCCTGATATGTCGAACGCACGGTGAAGTGTTCGTACCGAAATATTTCTTCGCGTTGCGTGTGATGGTGAAGGACGGCGAGGAGGACGAAGACGAGCTTTGGCTTACGTTGTTCGATAGCCAAATGTCTAATCTCGTCGAGTTCACGGCCGAGTACTTGACGGAATTGAACGAGGAGGATCTCCGCGATACCGTGCTCGAGTTAGCCGGTACTAAAGTGGAGATTAGTGTGCGGAAGACGAGTTGGAACGGGGAGCCCTCGTATACAGTCCGCACACTAAAAAGATACGTCGACGATGACTAATGTTGTCTTGTGTTGTTTGTAGGAGGAAGAAAATTGGCCGCTACTGATAGATTTATTGACGCACGCCAACGAACGACAACGAATGAGAGATCGTCGTGGGCTGGAACTAAGCAAGGTTTTATAATGCTTTTATATGCTTTAGGAAATGCGCTGCGTACTGGAAAAAATGCTTGCAAACAACGAAAGGATTCGCGCTCAGTACGACGAGGTCGCGACGTTCGTAAGAACGTTGTTGGAACGGGGTGTGCAGGGGTCGGTAAAGATGGATGAGGAGGAGGAAAAGAAAAAGAAGAGGGAGGCGGACTAATCATAATAATGTGTTTGTAGGACGCTTTGATGCAGCACACCAGGCGTGAGTGTATGCGCGACTTCCTACACGCGTTTCTGACGGTGATTCGTAAAGAGTAGAACTGCTTTGTGCTGTAGGGTAGGGGCGGAGGAGTGCGTGACGCCCACGTATTGGAGGCGATCATCGTGGAGGCGCTGGGCGGCTGCTCGACCCGAATGCGCCCCGCTCCACCGACGTATAACGACAGCCTGGGGACGATGGGACCGATGTGCTCTGCGTACTGGAGCGTATCGGAGGAGCTGGGAACGTGCCAACGGCAACTCGTCGTGCCGAGCCGGAGTTAGTTGATCGTGCGTTACGAACGGCTGGCTATGGATCTCGTCGCCGAGACTCTCGGCGAAATGATTCTGGAGAAGGCGCGCGATCAATGCGGGGTATGCGAACCGAATGAAGGCTGCCCATACGTTCACATGCCCGGCTATCGCGCGGGGCGGCCAAATCGCGTCTACATGCAACGTTTCGATAAGCCGGGCTGTATTGTGACGCGCTATTTCAACGGCGTCATGGAAACGTTCCTGCGTCGATCGCTCATCCCCTGTTTCACGAGACTAGTGCATATTCTGCACGAGACTACGGTGTCGATTTCTTCCGGTGATCAGCAGCCGCAAACGGGCCGTGCAGGAGAATTGTATTTGGTGCAGTTTGTGTCGAACTGGTTGTTGGGAACAAATTGGCGCGATTATATGAATCGCGTGCAACTCGAGTCGGCCGTGCACACGTACGTGCAACGCCGGAGCGGACTGGAATGAACGAACGAACAATAGTAGAATAGAGAACATTAATATTTGCTTGCTATTGAAACAAAGGCTTTGAATGTTGTAAGAGTACCGAATAAAACGTTAAAAATGTACTTTCCGTTTCCGAGTTACCTAGTTAGAAAAATTACCGCTAGTTACCACCAACGCTAGATACCACCACATTCCACCGCTAGTTAGAAAAATTACCACCACCACACGCTAGTTAAAAAAATTACCGCTAGTCGTCCGCATTCCTCCCGCTAGGGTGTACTTACCACCACCACCACCGCCGTCACCGTCGCTGTTATAAATAGCGACGTTCGAAAAAATATCATTAGAGAGAATGCCACCTCCAACTAGATGGCAATGTCCGAAATGTGGGCACTATTTCGCGACGCAGCTGACGTTCGAACGACACGTAAAGAGTTCGAGAAAATGCGGCGACGAAGCGCTATGCGTAAAACGTCGAGAGTGTCCAAAATGTGGCACGCTATTCACCACGCGTCACGCTATGCTACGACATCTGAAGCTGCTGTGTTCGCCGCCGTCACCACCTCCTACTAGTAGTAATGAATCATTGGTGGAGGCGGAAGCCGCTAGGGCGCCGCCCGACGATCTACAGCGTGTCGTAGACGAGCACCGGCGTAGCATAGAGACGTCGGTAGCGCGCGGTGTCATACAGTCGCGTTACAACTATCGTATGACCGCCTGTACGAGTACGCGCGTGCTCGAACCGCGTCTGAGGGAAATGTTTCGCGAACAAAAGAACGCGTTTAAAATTAACCTAAGCTATGGTTTTGTATTACGCCACAAGGTGTCGGGTCGGTACCGATATTTCCATTCTTCGTGTAACTGTTGCGGTCGCCTCCTCGAAACACCCGCCCTAGTTACCGATAGCCGTTCATTCGAACGATTCCTCGACGCCGTGCGCACTGCCGACGTACTGCAGTACGCCATCGCGCAGCGTCCCGACTCGGGATGGATCGTCGAGCTCGTAACTAACGCCACCTACTTCGTGAACGTCATCATCAATCATCCTATCGGCTGCGTTGGCGTGACGACGCTTCCCGCCTACGTGCGCCTCAACAGGTCCATCGTGTCGTTGACGAACGATCATCGAGGCACGCCCTACGACGACCATCTGTGTCTCTTCCGATGCATCGGCCTTCACCTGCAAGGTCACCGACGAGGCGAAAGTATCGGCCATACGAACCGTTTAACGAAAGACGCTAAACGTCTGCACGCGCGGTATTGTCGCGACGCGCGCACGTCGGCCTCGAACGGCGTGCGCCTGAACGAACTGGATCGCGTGGAGACGGTTTTCGGCATCAACGTCGTCGTCTATCGTCGACTGACGAATGACGTCGCCGAACTAGTCCGTCGATCGCGCGAAGCGCACCCCACGACGCTGAACGTCAACCTGTACGAGTCGCACTTCTCGTACATAAGCGATCCGCGCGCGTACACGAAAACGTACAAGTGCGGGAAATGTGGCAGCGTCCTCTGGCGGAACGCGCACGATTTACGACGTCACGAAGCGACGTGCGAAGGCGGCGTTCGTCACGTGTTCCCCGGCGGCGTCTACCGACCGTCGCCGTCCGTATTCGAGAGGCTCGACGACGAAGGCATCGACGTCGGCGACGACGACCTGCGCTACTACCCGTACCGCGCGACGTTCGATTTCGAGTGCTATTTCGCCGATAACGATCTGCCGACGGATACCGTCAAATGCCGCTGGATCGCGCGACACGAACTGTTCAGCGTGAGCGTCGCGTCGAACGTGCCCGGTCACGAAGCGGCGCGCTGTTACGTCACGACCGGGGATTCGTCGGAACTCGCGCGTCGCCTCATCGACGACCTGGAAGCGGTGAGCGCGGCGGCGTGCGCGATTCTACGTCCCCGCTACGACGCGACCTTCGAAGCGCTCGACGCGCTCGACGCCGACTGGCGGCGACGACGATGCAACGACGACGACGACCGGCTGTGGACGTACCTTCGTCAAATGCCCGTATTGGGATTCAATTCGGGTAAGTACGACCTGAATGTCGTCAAAAAGTACTTGACCCCCCTGCTCATAACCGACGACGCGCAGCAAACGTCGTCGGCGTTTACCATTAAACGTCAGAACAATTACATGTGCCTGTCGACGACGACGTTGAAGTTCCTGGACATAACGAATTACCTCGCGCCCGGCGTTAGCTACGATCGCTTTCTGAAAGCGTACGGTTGCTCGGCAACGAAGGACTACTTTCCGTACGAGCACATCGACGCGTTGACGCGTCTGGACGAACCGCCCTGCCGTCGCGCGAAGCTTTCTACAGCCAGTTGAAACGCGAGGGAATCTCCGCGGAGGCGTACGAGATTTGCGCGACGGCGTGGCGTGACGAGGGCATGACGTCGATGCGCGATTTTCTTGTGTGGTATAACAATCGTGACGTGGCGCCGTTTCTCGAGGCCGTCGATCGCCAGTTCGCCTTCTATCGGCGCCGACGTATCGACATGTTCAAGGACGCCTTCAGCGTACCGGGGTTGACGTTGTTGTACCTGTTCAACGACCTGCCGACGTCGATCCATTTCTCGCTCTTCAACGAGCCGAACAAAGATCTGCACCGTCTGCTGCAGGCGCAGATCGTCGGCGGCCCGTCGATCATCTTCGCGCGCCACCACGAGGCCGACGTGACGTCGATTCGAGGCGGCGACGGCGCGCCGTGCCGATCGATAGTAGGCTTCGACGCAAACGGCCTCTATCTATGGGCGATAATGCAGGAGATGCCGACGGGCTGGTACACGCGCCGACGCGCTGAGAACGCCTTTCGAGCGGAACGCGTGCACCGCTACGGCCGTATGGCCGTGGAGTGGTTAACGTGGGTGGAGGCGGAAACCGGCGCGCGTATACGTCACCAGTTGAACGGACGCGAGAAGCGCATCGGAAAGCACCGAGTCGACGGCTGGTGCGCCGCCACGCGAACGGCGTATCAATTTCACGGCTGCTATTTTCACGGCTGCCCGACGTGTCAGGCGCACGTGACGACGAACGCCGTCAACGGTCAACTGATGACGACGCTGTACGCCGCGACGATCGCCGTGACCGCCTACCTGCGCCGTTTCGTCGACGAAGTCGTCGAAATGTGGGAGTGCCAGTGGCGCGCCGTGCGACCGCCGGCGGCGTCGCCCGACGCGTCACGATGGCAACCAGCGACGACCGCCATTACGCTCTCGACGATACTGGAGGCGGTGCGCGACGGCTCTCTGTTCGGCCTCGTGCAGTGCGATATCGCCGTACCGGAAGCGCTGCGCGACAAGTTCGCTGAGATGCAGCCCGTATTCAAGAACGTCGATATCGTACGCGACGATCTCAGCCCGTTCATGCGCGACTACGCCGAGTCGCACGATCTCCTCACGCGACCTCAACGGACGCTCGTCGGTAGCTACTTCGGCGCGGCGATCGTGCTCGCGACGCCGCTCCTACGCTGCTATCTGGCGCACGGTCTCGTCGTCGAGCGCGTCTACCAGATCGTCGAGTACGCGCCGATAGCGTGCTTTCGCCGCTTCGGCGACGCGGTTTCGACGGCGCGACGCGAGGGCGATATCGATCCCGACAAATCGATCATCGCCGATACCTTTAAACTTCTCGGGAACAGTTCCTAAGGGAAAACGATTACGCGCGTCTATCGGCACCGGGAAATCAAGTACGCCACGCCGATCGGCGCGTCGATGCTCGTCAACAATCGGCGCTTCCGGCAACTGGACGTCGTCGTCGACGACGCGCTGTACGAGGTGGCGCTGAATAAGCGTAAAATCGTCTACTGCCTGCCGATAAATATCGGCTATTTCGTATTGCAGTACGCAAAATTGAGAATGCTGGAATTTTATTACGATTTCGTCGACGCCTACATTCCCCGTCCGCTCTTCCAGTACTGCGCTATGGACACGGACTCGGCGTACATCGCCCTAGCCGGACGTGACGTCGACGCACTCTTACCGGGAGAACGTCGCGAAAACTACTTCCGGAATCGTTCGCTCTGGTTTCAGCCCGAATGCTGCGACGCACACGTAGACGCCTACGTACGACGGCGCGTCGCCGGACTAGCGTGGGAGGAGCCGGCCTGCTGCGCGCGCCGACGCCTGTTCGATCGTCGAACGCCGGGTCTCTTCAAAGAAGTGTGGCGCGGCGACGGAATCGTGGCGCTGTGCAGCAAGACCTACTACTGCTTCGGCGGCGCCGCCGGTCCGAAGTACAGCACGAAGGGACTGAGCATGCGACAGAACGCCGACTTCGACGATCACACCTTCCTCGCCGTACGGCTGGAACCGCGGTTTCCAAGTGAAAGACTCGTCCGTGTTGCCGTTCGTTCAAGAGCGCGCGGCGTTGAGCTACTTCTATGCTAAACGCCGCGTGCTCGACGACGGCGTCACCACGGCGCCGATACTCGTCTAACTCGTAAAAAACTCTCGTCTAACTCGTCTACTACTAACCTAACCCCCACCACCCCCCTAGGGGTAGTTTCTGTATGTATGTATGTGTAGGGTAATAATAAACACCAACAATTGTGTACGTGATCATTTGTTTGTTGTTTTTATTTATATTATACACGTAAAAGCGAAGCGAAATTAATCATGAGGTTTTAATAAATCGTATACGAGACAGTCATTGTTCACCCGATTAGTGCCGAATAGGTTCTGGAACGTCGTCAACGGCATACCGCGACATCGGAGGAGAAGGTAGGCGACGCAATATTGTCCGCAAACTTTAGAGTTGACGCTCTGCAGCCGCTTGTCGTTGTACGTCCACGCGTCGCCGCAGTGACGACGCAGGAAGGCGCGGAAGTCGGCGTGCAGCGGCGGCAGACCGTACGAATCGAAGTACTCGCCTCGTCGGTCGGCGTCCACGTAGACGGCCACCCAGTGCTGTCCCGGTTCGCCGCCGTCGTCGGTGTTGCACACGAAGGCCGTCGGGTAGGTGACGGCGACGGTAAGTATCGCGTCTTTAGGTACGACGCCGACGACGATACGTTTAGCGTACGTATCGCGTTCCAGACGACGCATCAGTTGAAACGTATCCATTACCAGTCGTAAACGAAGTTCCGGTTCCGGTCGATTTCCATCACCGTCTCGAATTCCGCGTACACGACGACGTTCACCGGAAGCGGTAACGGCGTCCCGAAATGCATTTCGACGCCCACGCTCCCCTGACGCACGACGTTGAAATGATCGCCGTCGCAACAGTCGGGGGTCAGGTCGAAACCGAAGATGCTGTAGCCGGCGCCGAAGTCCGAACGCGATACGTCGTTCCCCTCGTCCTCGAACGCCTCTCCGTTCGCCTCGAAGAGATTCATGTAGCTCCGCACGTACCGGTTGTGCGGGAAGTCCGGCTGCAGCGGCTTGCTCGGCATCTGACGTCCGTCGACGACGAGCGTCAGGAAGTTTATGTCGTTGTGACGCGCGTCGAACGGATTTCTAGTGTAGTCGCCGTTGTAGGCGACGTTATCGATGATCATCAAGAAGAGACGTTTCGGAATCGCGCCCATGTACAGGTTCTCGTGCTTGTGCGATAGCGTACCCGCCGTTATCGAGAACGATTTGCAGTCGACGCGGCGCTTCGGAAACTTAGCCGTTCCCAACCCCCACGCTTTGATATGTCCCATCTGGACGGCCGGGTTCAACTTCACTTCACGTGCAGTCGAATCGCCTGCAGCACGATGCGCCACCCCGGTACGGCTTGCGCGCCCATCAGCGCGAAGGCGTCCTTCGCGCGCACTATGCGTATTTTCGTATCGACGCCGTTCGGTATGTGTCTGTTTAGCATAAACGCGTCGACGTGCAGGCGTCCCATCATCTCCACCTCGTTGCTAGTGGCCGTCATCAGGCGTCGTGCCTCGAACCCGACGTTGGCGTTGCCGAGCGTGTCCATCCGTCCGGCGGTGTCTTTGTACCACAACGACGCCGTGAGATGCGAACGTTTCGCGTCGCTACCGTAACTTAGCAACGTCTCGAGGTACGCTCGGTACGCGTACGTATTGGTCGACGGCGTCACGAGGGTGTTGTTCAGCGACACGTCGATTTGACTGATCATCGAATGCAGGAAATTGTTGACCGGCGCCACCGCGGCGGCGGCCGCCAGATCGGTACCGTCCCCCTGCTTCACTTTGAAGCGCACGTACAATTGAACGCTCCCCAGGTCCGTATAGTCTTCGCCCGAACCCGGCACGAGGAACTCGATAGGGCCGCCGGCATCGAGAGTCGTCAGCGGCTGGTAGACGGTCCACTGACTACTCTCGATGCTCGTCTGCGTCACCGGTCCGCTGAACAGCTCCAGTTCGGCCTTCACGCCCTCGCACGTCGAGCCGTTCACGAACGCCATCGTCGAATATGTCGTCCGTTCGACGCGCTCTCTTCCGCCTACTGACGACCGTCGCCGCTAGGCGTGCTCTCTTTATGCCGCCGCTGCCGACGCGTCGGTTTTATCGTTTTTTTCTTCCGTAGGTCGACGACAACGACACGAGGACGTTGCTCAACGACGACAACGTCACGAGGACGCTGTTCAGCGACACGTCGAGTTGCCTGAACATCGTATACAGGAAATTGTCGACCGGCGCGGCCGTCAGATCGACCCCCCGCGTCACTATGAAGCGCGCGTACATTCGAAGGTTCCTATAGTCGTCATCCGTGATGAGGAACTCGATAGGGTCGAGAGACGTCAGTGGCTGGTAGACGATCCACTGACCTCTCTCGATCGCTGCGCTGTCGTCCATTACTCGTCGAATATGTCCATTCGACGCGCTCTCTTCCCCCTACTGACGGTCGTCGCCGCTAAGCGCGCTCTCTTTACGCCGACGCCGCTGCGGGGACGACGGTGCTGCTGCGTTTGTTTTTTTCTCTTCTGCTTCTTCTTTGGTGGTGGCTGCTGCGAATTCTATAGGCCGTCGAGAAGATCGGCGCCGGCCTCCTTCGCGCGTCTTTTTATCGACTGTTTCAGATCGCCGCCGGCGATGACGTCGCGCGCCACGTACATGCCGGTGTTGAGCGCACGTTTTCCCAACGCCAACGCGCCTCTCTTGATAAGCGGCATGGCGCTTCGAAAAAGACTCCCGAAGAGATTACCCAGACCGTGACCTCGTTGACCCCGAGCGCCGACGAAGACCGGCAGCTGTCCGCCGACCTGACGAACGTAGTAGTCCACGTACGGGTTCTTCGACGACGGCGACATGTTATTAAAACAATTTCGATTTACAGCGTCTGAAGTGAAGCGTCGTCACCACCTTCCCCTGCTCGAATGGTATCGGTTGCCGTGATCGTCTCTCATATCGACTTCGATCTCGTCAAATTGATTCCGCAGCAGCTTCACGTATTGCACGCGATCGAACGTTTCTGAAATGACGTCATCGTTCTCACCGCGGACGGCGATGTTTCGAAGGAGCGGCGCGTACACGTCACCGACGACGCGCGGTTCCACGAGATCCGTGTACACGTACAGACTCTCGATGCCCGCCGACATATTCACCGTATTGCGACCTTCGTACTCGAACGTGTACGAGGCGGGCGAAGTGCTGATGACGGGTCTCACCGCCGGCGCGGGACCGAACGCGGACGAACTCATGATCGTGTTGGTATGGAAACCTAGCACGTAGCTCAGACGACTCGAATGAGGTATGATAAATTCGACACCCGCCGACATACGTAGCGTATATCGGTTAGTGACGGCGCAGTATTCTAGTATGGCCTTGACCTTATCGGTGTGTAATCTAGCTAGCGCCTCGTTGATCTTGTGCAACAACGTATAACAGTTGTTGTAGAAACCGTGAGGAATCGTCGTCTGACGATATATCAGCACGGTCGAGTCGTCTTTATCTATCTGCGTGTAAACACCCGGTTCGCCCCCCGCGCAAGTCAGGTAGAAGTAGGCGTCCTTCTTTCTCACGTTGTACCACGTGTGCGGATACTGTACCGACACCGCGCCGCATTCCCACTCCCCCGACAGGTCGAAACGTCGCGGCAACGACGTGACGTAGTGCGTCAACGTATTTTCGGGGTGACGTTTCATAGACGCGTTGCTCGGCAGCGTCAAGTAAAAGTCAGACGAAACCGCCATCGCGTTGTCGTCGACGTTCGTCGCCGCCGCCGACACTCATAGACGGACTCGGAAGCAGGTAACCGAGACAGCTGCTCAACAGCGCCGTCCACAGGTTGGAGACACCTTGACCTTTCGTCAGATTGTATATACTAACGGCGATGACGAAGTACAGAACGACGACCTGACAGAGAAATACGATTTCGGCCGTAGGACATTCGTTGCCGCAGATTCGCCATGGAACGGGTTCGACAGTGGTTGTAGCGTCGATGGAGTCCGCATCGTCGTCGACGATGGATGATCGCTCGGCGTTCGTTCCTCGATCGCCACTCGAGGTAGTTTCGTCGTCGTCGCACATCGTCGCGCCACTGCGCGCTGTCGATGCAGCAGGGACCTTTATACGGTAAGAACGAAGATCCGTTGCATATTCCCGCCTCGTGCAGTCGCCAGCAGCCGGTGTGACGCATCCAACGATTCATAGGTCCAAGAGCGACTCGGCGTCGATCCAGCTGTTGAATGAAGCCGGATATCCGCTCCATTTTACGAGCGCCTCCGAACCGCCGCCGCGACGCCGACGACGCCGTAGAACCGCCTCTACGCGATATAGTTTGTCTTTCGGAACGACTACGCTTTGTAGTTCCGGTTCGTAGAAGGCGCCCTCT
The DNA here is from genome assembly GCA_020002185.1 of Paraescarpia echinospica. NCBI lineage: Eukaryota > Metazoa > Annelida > Polychaeta > Sabellida > Siboglinidae > Paraescarpia > Paraescarpia echinospica. The sequence goes on along the minus strand of CM034544.1, from coordinate 56,041,645 downwards.
ATCGGCGTCTCGGCGTCGTCCTTCAGGCGATAAACGGGCGGTTCGGACGGATGCACCTCTACGACGGTGAACAGCTCCTCGCTCCAGTTAGCCATGTATCCTTTTTTGAATTGACCCCTCGTCTTGCTGATACGTACGCGATCTCCCACGCGTAGTTTCGGTTTTCGTCGTCGTCGTTGATCGCCGTCACCCCCGTACAGTCGTTGCCATACGGCCTCCTGATTCGTCGCGTCGACACTCGCCGGCGTCCTACCGATACTTCGGTGGTAGGCGTTGTTGTACGATCGCACGAAATCCGGTAACGCCTCTACGTAGCGCAGCGTTTCGCCACATACGCGTCTTCAAAGTTCGATTAAACCGTTCCACGACGCTCGCTTTAGTCTCCTCGTTATGCGTCACGAAATGATGAACGCCGCGACTCTTTAACAACGTTTGCAGGTGTCGGTTCAAAAACTCGCTCCCCTTATCGGTCTGCAGCGTGTTCGGCGTCTCGTCGTCGTCGTTCAGCAGGCGCTCGAAGGCCGCGACGAGCGACGGAACGGACTTACTCTTCAACGGAACGCACCACGCCCGCTTCGAAAACACATCGATCACCGTCAATAGGAATGTTATACCGTCGTTGTGCGTTTTCAGTCTAGTCAAGTCGGCCAGATCGGCTTGCCACTGCTGGTTTCGACCGCCTACGATGACGCGACGTCGTTTGAAATGACGTCTAACCGGTTTGTGTAGGGTATAGGCGTCCTGCGACGCTAGCCACCTCTCGACGGCCGGACGTCTGAGCTTCGACGCCCTGTGCAACGCGTCGACGCCTCCGTAACTCCCCACCCGTTTCGGATCGAAGTACACGTTATTCAGCTCGTCGTCGTCATCGTCGTTTCGTTGCTGTCGAGGCTTTCGTTTTGGACGACGACACCACCCGGACACCATGACGACGACGACGATGATGATACGATGATACAGAACGCGATAAGCGCGATGGTGAAGCCGACGATGATGATGATGATCGCGCGTCGTGACGGCATCACGACAACGTATCCCACGCCGTGACGTCCAACGATCGTTGTCTGCGTTTAGGTTCGCCTCGCATCCGATTACGACGTCTCCACTCCGTCGGCGCTGATGAACTAGACGTCGTCGGCATCGTCATCCTCTCTTCTAGTAGCTGCTTCCGTCGTCGCTCCACGTACGAACGATAGCGCGGGTTGCCTACGAATTCCATAGGGATATTCATATCCTTCATGTGCAATCCGAACTCCCGCCATCCTACGGGCGCCGTTGTCTTCGATCTCGTTCGCATGAGATCGTTTACTAGATCGACCATATTACTCCCCGCGATAGTTTTACCGTCGTACACGAATTCACCGCGATCGTTCCATCGAGACAACGGATCGGCTTTCATTTTTTCGATAAGCAGTCTCGCCTTCCCTTTCAACATTTTCGGCATACTGGCTATGATTTCGCGCTCTATCGCCTCCGACGATGGTGGCGCCGCCGCCGCCGCCGGTACCGCGGGCGTCTCGCTGTTGACCACCGACACGCGTACCGGTTGCGCCGCTCGAGCCGCCTCTATCGTATTGTACCGACTCAGCAGTTGATTGTACGAAGCTACCTTTTCGCGTTCCGATAAATCCGAACGTTCTAGAATGTCCTTCATGTCGCTGTCAAGGCTACTCAGCACACGTGATCGGGGCGTGCTCGACGACTGATCGACACGTGGCAGAAGGCTTTCCACCAATCGTGGATCGACCAACGCCATCTTCTTCGCGTACTGCATCAATCACCCTCCGCTGCCGCCGAACACCTGTCTGAGCAGCGGCAGGATAACGGTACTCGCTAACGGCGCTAGCAGGGCCGTCAGAAAACCACCCGCACCCTTTTGCAAGATGACACGCTTCTGCTTACGCGTGACGTGTTTGTCGACGATTTTACGCAGGTGATCCCGGTATTTCGACAATACGCGTTTCTGTTTCGGCGACAACTTCACGTTCCCTTTCAGAATGTTGTACGCGCAATCGCACAGACTACAAATGAGACCTGTGTCCGCGTGGGCGAGTAGAGCTTTTCGCAGAGCGATGTTCCGCCTATGTCTCTCCAACAGCTGCAGTGCGACGATGTGTCTCTTTATTTGATTCGTCGGTCCCGCCACCTTCGGTCGTCTCTTCGCTGCCACCGCGCGCCCCGTCATAGCGACTAATCAACGGACGCGTCGTCGTCCCTCTCTTCTTATAGGCCGCCGACGCCACCACCACCACCACCACCACCGCCGCCACCCTTCCGTACGTACACGTACTGAAGGCGATCGTCCGGAAATATGCACGTACGCAACCTCTTCCGTTTCCTGTTTCAGATCCACGAATAGATAGCCGTACGCCGACGACGTCGCGTCTTTGAAAGCCTCTATCATGTAGTTGACCTTTCCCGGGTACATCTGTTTCGTTAGGTGACCTACTTGACCCACGTCTCGAGGGCTCTTGAATAGCACTATGTATTGTGCGTTCAGGCTGATTGTACGGTTTTCTTTCCCTTTCGGAAACATGTTCTGTCGCAATTGTACGACCGACGTATTACAATGATGACTTTTTTTAGTAAATAGTACCGTCACCCGGCTATCGGTCTCCTCCATGAGGTCGTCGAGTACTAGAAGCGTTCTCGCTTTACCGTCTAAACGTTTCGGATCCGGCAGGCCTTCTACGAACTCTTTTTTCGAAGACATAGACGCGTAGCCGCTCTGCCACTGTCCGTAACACCACAGGATTTTCTCCGGCGGCGGATCGATCATAGTGTCGTAACGTATCAAACGCTCGACGAACGTCGTCTTACCGCATCCCGTAGGACCGGCTACTATACACGTAAAAGGATGCTTCAACGACGGTCCGTTCATTTTTCACGACTGAACGACGAATACTTTTTTACGCGTCTTTATACTCATCGCGCAACACCATCAACAGTTTACCGAGCATGTTCTTCCCCGCATCGCCCGCGATTCCGCTACCCCAGAAACCCTCCCTACTCGCTACCCATTCCACCAATTCGGCGTCCCCGGTCGCCAACAGTGCAGCCTTCAAATCGCTCGATCCATCAAACTTCCTCCTCAACAACATCTTCATACATCTCACCCTAATGTCGGTCAATTTGTTTGCCATTCTCTTTAGTCGAATGTCGTAACCGCGTCGTTTCGCTGCGTAAGAGCTTCGCGACCTTTTGATGTTTTCGGCACATTCCACGTCGTCGTAGAATATCGCTTTCCTATACTGATAGGCGTGCTCGACGGATCGAAAGCCCCGACCGAACGCCGACACTCGACACATATACATATTCGACAAGAACGACCGCGATCCACCAAATCTTATAGGCGGCGACATCATACCGACTACCGATCACCCGCTACCGTCACCGCTTATAAACTGCAACTCGACCTCCTAAGGTCAATGGTTTTACCCCGGTTATAGGTGGTCGATGACATTTCAAAAACGAAAGTACGAAACTAAACGTATATACAATGGTTTTAGCGTGGTTAGCGCGATATTATTGCTTACGTCAGCACACTCTAGGTACGGCGTTGATGACATCATCACCCGCTACCGCCATCGCTTATAAACTGCGACTCGACCCCTAAGGTCAATGGTTTACCCCGGTTATAGGTCGACGACATTTCAAAAACGAAAGTACGAAACTAAACGTTTATACAATGGTTTTAGCGTGGTTAGCGCAATATTATTTCTTACGTCACTAGGTGAAAGTACGAAACTAAAGGTCGACGTTTATACGATGGTTTTAGCGTGGTTAGCGCAATATTATTGCTTACGTCAGCACACTCTAGGTACGGCGTTGATCGCTAGGACTAAAATACTCTCTGCACTCACCGCTAGGTGGCATCTCTAGTGTAGGGGTAATCAATCATCCAATTAGTATCAAATTACATCGCTCATCAATCATGTTTTTATAAGTAGGTTTCCGAAAGTAATTAGTGTCAAAAAAGCCTTTGATCTTGTTTTTTATAAGTAGGTTGCCGAATCGTTTAGTGGTCATTAAATTCTTTTTTATAAGTAGGCTTTTGAGATCGTACAGCGCATCCTATCTACTGACCTGACAGATTGGTCCCGGCTGTCAGACGAGATGACACAGTATACAGAACTCAGCCACTTTGATCAGCCGCGGTAGTTCGATCAGCCGCGGTAATTCTTCTGAAGGCATGTCTCGCCCAGTCTGGCTTCATCGCGCCAGGTGATCTTATCATTGCGGAGTCAATAGCAGGGTGATTGTCTGACGGAGGTCGACGCGTGCCCAGATCGTATCAGTTGTGGAGCTACGATCGCAACAACAGTGTACAGTGCAAGCCGACATCACACTTTTGATGACAACTAGCATCCGTTTGAAAGTAAACAAGATCGCAGACGACGTGGAGTTGATGTCCAAATACTATGGCAGAACATGTCATGTCTGACACGTTCTGTCATTACATTTAGCTTTATAATGATTAATCGCAACGTATACGCTGTATGCACGGCAATGGCAATATTATCAACCTTCCCTCTCGTTTGACACACCTTTTCACTTGTTATTGAATCGCTGTGAACCAAGGAGCCTTCGCATTTGTGTACAACTAACTTTTGCGCAGTTACTGCAGCATGACTGAATGCTTTCAAGAAAAACGGAGAAGCATTTCAAGAAAAACGATGAACCGGTGTAGTAGTGGATGCCCACTACTCAGCCCCCTGCATCTTTCCTGTGTTCTACACACTTCTCAGCAAGCTTCCTGAATGAGCGAGTTGCGTCACATCGGCCGCTTCAGTATTCACTGTTGTACATATACTTTCGCCATATGTTCACGATGTTTTATGTTTTAAAACACCATGTTTAGGCAGGATGTTTGGGGACGTCGTCAGACTGTTATCAGTAAACTACACTTTAGTGTTAGTCTTAGTGAAACAAAAATCTACCAAATGTATCGTTTCGTTTAAAATGCGTGTTTATCAATGGTGGAACACCGTGGGAAACTGCCCCACGTTGGTCGCAATACGACAAACTCTGGAGTTTGATACTGTTCTTATATGTGTGCCTTCTCGAAAGTTCTCATAATTTCTCGAGAGATTATGTTAGCATCCATGAATAATAAACATTTGTAAGGACCGGAACATTCACTGTAGTCTCGATGTCTAAGACGTTTACGTTGTCTTAAATAGGTAGATCTATGTACTGCTGTGGCTAGGACGTAATGTCGTGCATGTAGTATAGTCAGGTACCTTAGCAACTTGATGGGGACGGAACGGATAAAAGCACCACATTTTTGGTGCTTCCTTGAACAAGAAAATCTCAGTTTTTGATTGGAGTCAGCAATTTTTTGGTGGTACATAAGTTTCGCCCTCCTTTAAAACACACAGATATATATATATATATATTTATATATATATATATATATATATATATATATATATGTTTTAAAGGAGGGCGAAACTTTGGACACACCAATAATATATATATATATATATATATACATATATATATATATATGTATATGCCGTGTCACTATGTTTCCAGGGGATGTGGTACAGACCAGATACATGTGTCAAATTTGTTTGTATTGCTTCAGTAAACAATAATATTTCGCTTTTAGATTGGAGTTAGCAAATCATTTGGGTGGGTCTATCATGTTTACCCCTTATTGGACCGAAATATGCCGTTTACATTATTTTTTCATGTGATTATATGGGACGTACCACATAAAAGCACCAACTAGTTGTTGCTTCATTGAAAAACTAAATTTCAATGTTTGTTCAGAATTAGCAAATGTTTTGTGGCGTGGATCCATAATTTCTCACTTCCCCGCTGAACCCTTGACCCTGACAGTTGACCCTGTGCCATTTACACTTTCCGATAACATATGTTACAGACCAGACAAATGTACCACTTTTTGGCTGTTTCCCGTAACACTGATATTTCATTTTTTTTATTGGTGTCAGCACATTTTTGCGTGGGTCCATACATTTTAATTCCCACTGAACCGATATATGCCGTTTTACAAAAAAAATCAAGTGGAGGGAAAAGCCGGCTAAATTTAAGGCACCAAATTTGTGTTGCTCCTTCAATAATAGCATTTCACTTTTTGATCAGTGTCAGTACACATTTTGTGGTCTATATTTGTTCGTCTCCACTGAAATGATAAATACCGTTTTACTTATTTTGTTTCAAGGGATATGTAACAAACCGGAAAAAGCACCATAGTTTTGCTATTTCCTTGAACCGCTTTCACTTTTGAATCGAATGCAGCACATTTTGTTACGTCCACGGGCCCGAATTATCAGAGTTTGAAAAAGCATACCTTCCCGATGTTAACGAAAGCCAGCAGCACGAGGAACGTTTCGTTATGATAAACACCGCCAGATGGTAGCACTGTGTAAAGATT